>JABASD010001010.1:0-50436 GCA_019776165.1 Pogonognathellus flavescens | reverse complement strand
TACCCGACCCGTACCCGACCCGTTCCCAAGTCTAGTGCTTAGGTAGTATAATAATAATATTTTCGAGGCAGCACAGCACGGCAGCAGTAACAGAATATCGGTAGTGGAAATAGCATTTTTTAAGCGTACCGTACATTTTTATACTAGCGATTTGGTACTTGTATCAATGCAATATTCGTTTTTATAAAAAAAATTTCATAGGTGGTGGTGGTATATAATTATTATGTTAAAGAAACTTTCAAATATTACCTAATAGGTCTCTCTCTCATGGGAAATTGGGAAATATGAAACAATTAATCAATTAACACAGTTACTAATTAACCATACTATAATTATGTATAATGCCGAGCCTCTTTTCCTTACAACTGGCATCCACTGTCCATTAAACTCAATCTAGACTGTTGGCTTAATCTGCTCCGTTCGTTCTTTGTATACTTCTCTAAAAGTATTTTAATTTTTGTTAGCTGATTGTCACATTTTCTTAATTTCACATACAAATGGCATTTCCTTTCACTAATTGTTAGTTTGGATAACTTCAATCCTTGTTTTCTCCTCTTTTTTCAGATTACAAGATTGTGAAATGATGTTGTGCACCACTCGTTGTGGTTTCGCGAAACCGTGGTTCACGGTGGCAAGTCGGAGGACGCTTTCGTTATACTTTTGTATTTGCAAGAACATTGAATTCAGCTTCTTCAGTTTTCAACCTTTTTGGGGACGATACAATAAGCACTAAGCAAGCACACAACATTCCATTCTTTGTTTACTAGAGTTTTTATGTTTTGGAAAGTAGACAATTTCGATTTCAGAACTGCATTAACTTAAGTATATACAATTACACAATGAAAAAAATAGATTTTCTTCTCTTATTAATTGCATTCTCTATATTCCAGATAGGTAATAAAATTCTATGTACCTTTGTATGTTTACTTATGTATGTACTTTGCAGCTAGCCATGTAGCTGTGTAGTAGCAGTGCTGGAAAGTAGTTTTTCTAACGATGTGGCAAGCTTATCAAACGATAGGCGATGGAACAATAGATAACTCTATATGAGATTCTTTTTAAAGTTTATATCTAGTTTGTTTGTAAACATTACCCCCTTTATAACTGCAGAATCTCGAACTTTTGACTGACATCATTAAAGCAGTTTCGTTGTATAATTAATTATTATTTCAATTATTATTGAGACCTGTTTGTAGCAATTTAATATTTATAAGATTTAATGTCATTAGAAGTTGGAATTATTAAGTATCACAAGATACTTAATGTTAGAGTTGATGCGATGATGTCACAGTTAATGTTATCATGTTGAAGTTCACAACACTCTTACGATGCTTTACTGCACCGTTGCAAATGGTTTATTTAATTGTGAACTTTCTATAGGTATGCAGATTTTTACATAATTTGTTATGTCGTACTATGTAGTGTTTAAATATAAATTTTTATGTGATGAAACTCTTTAATTAACAATAGTTATGGACGGACCACAGATACAGACATCAAAGGATTTGGAGATTGCTCAACTTCATACAACGTTCCAGGCTACAGGAGCATTCAGTGTGGTCGTGAACCGCTGCAGCCGCTGTTCGTGATAATATGAGAACGTCTACACATGTTCGCATTATATTATTCGGATACTACACAATATACAATCTTGTTTGTAAACTACTAGCTGTATTTTACACATTGATACAACTCACTTGCAGCCAAAGTAAGTTTTCTCTCATGTTCGTTCATATTCATGTCAAAGCATTACCCTACACACTCTGTGTCTAACATAATCCATCGGTGTGTATGTAAAGTGATTTTGCAACACACTCAAAATTATGTACTGAGACCTGAGTTATATGTAACATGAAGTATTATTATAGTACGTAGTTCGTTTATATTATATATGTGTATTTACTACTCTTTCCCACGGGGGTTTCATAGATGCCTAAGGAACAATGAGGAATCTTATAAGAATTTTATGCGCCAAGAATTGTCTAATGGATATATCCATGAGCAAGTCAGATAGTCAAAAGCTCTTAGGATTTGGCCACCTTCTAACAACTGGAGACTTGCGTTGTATTCACTGTTAGTGTTACGACATAAAACGAAGAGATAAGGATATATATGAAGTATATGAAATGAACAACTCTGCTGTACGCTTCAGCAGCGTAGTTTTCCCGTTCACATTGGAAGTTGAAACTTTGCTTGGTTTATGTATATAACCGATTGGATATATATGAAGTAGAAGTAATACTACTGGAACTGGCATGGGCATGGCATTACAAACAGGGAGTAGAAACTACACACTCTACTCATGGAACGACATTGAGTCAAACCTCAGTGCACAACAGAAGAGCAACGAAACCGGACTGATGCTGCCTTTTCTCTTCTATCTGCATACACAAAAAATACAAACGTGGAATTGTGTTCGTAGAAGTTGTAAGCAAAGCAGCACATAAGCTTTGAAGTAAATTGGCGAAAGGATATACGTTCAAGGTCCAGTTGAATGTCAGCTTATTACTGCCATCGTTGAGTTTCTTCTTTAAAATTCCAAGACAGTCTTCTCAAGTCAACATAAGTACACCAGCCTTGTTTCATATTTCTCATCACTGCCAAATTATTTTTTGACTTGAATGGACATAATATTCAAGTTGGGCTCGCTACCAACGTGTCTTCCAAAGGAGCGGCAACTGGCAGAAATTTCCCTGTATCAACTCTGGATTTCGTGTGGTAAGTCTGTCAACATTTTTTCTTACCCTTTTATGGATTGGCAGTTTGTTGGTGAAATAGCATACAGAAAGTAAACAGTTGTAGTTATCTCCTGTTATTTTTTATCTCTATGCTCATCCAAGCGTTAACATTTTGTAATGCGGAACATGTTTGTTATTCTGATGAACTTGCATACATATAGAGATAACTTAATAGAATGACGCAATATTGTCCCAGTTGATTGCTGCTCCTGCATTTATGAATAGATAAAAGGAATTACTGGCATACTGTCATTCATAAGTTTACCTATAGGTACCTAATCTAATATACTATCGGGGTTTACTATACGTAGTTATTAGAAAGTGCTTTTGCGTAGAAAGTAATTTAGGATATTAATTTGGTTTTCTCTTGAAACTATAGATTAATCGTTCAAACAATCAAACATGTCATTAAGGAGGAATTGGAAACGGATTCTTGGATACGGATCTGCCGTGGGAATTGGGTATTATGTTACCCAATGGTTAACCGAAGAACCTACCAGTGTAAGTTAAATTGGTTTGTGGAGAAGAAGCAATTTTACTAAGTTTATATAGTCCTTCCTTTTCTTCCGTTTGCCTGACAGTTCAATATACATATTTATAAGATTACACAGAGCAGTAAAAATACTAAGAATGCGAATGGTGGATGCTGTTGCTGGGAGGAATATGTAATGCAAATCTCGTGTGGGCTATACGGGTTGACTACCTAAATTTTGTGTGCGCTTAACATAGATTTATTCGAGCGTTATGTTACTTCTACGAGGGTTTCGTAGCAAGCACTTTTTGCATCACTGATTACTTACTTAGTGATTAGTAAGAAAGTGTTGTGTGTAGAAGGCAAAAAATACAAACTTATACAAACAGTAATTAGCATTTTCAATTACTCATGTGTGTAAGTAATAGAAAATGCTAATTCAGTGCAGTGTCTTATGTGTTGTACTGTAGTTCATTCACAGTACTCTTATTAAAAAGATTTTTTAATTGCACATAAAATTTTATTTGATACTTTTTTTGAATAGGCATGGGGGCAGATGCCTGGTGAAGTGAATCATCTGAATGTAAGACCAAAGCGTCCACTTCCTACTCGTGCAGAGCAACTACAATCGTTAGAAACAGAAGTCTTCGATGTCCTTGTTATAGGCGGGGGTGCTACAGGCTCTGGTTGTGCTTTGGACGCTGCTACACGAGGTACTAAAGCAAATTGATCTCTCTTCCTAACTTTTATTCAGGCAAAGTGTTTAGCCTCCCCATTATGTGCTTACTATACACAAACTGCGGATATAAAATATTTAACGTCTTATGTGTTGGTATGTAGCATGTGTTTACGTGTGCCATATTGGGCTAGTTGAAGTACTTGGCTATATCAATCACTTTGGCTTGATTTGACTGCAACATTGCACTGCATTGAGTGAATGAGAACACGTAGACAATTTCCGGTGAATTATGCAGGAGTGAGAACAGAGGTTCTAACCATTATGTACCATTTATCCCAGAAAGTTTAATGCCTTAAAATGTTTAGCCAATGATTGAAATTTCAAGGTTTGGTTCTGAGTAACGCAATAATTTTTTCTCTACTTAACTGCTAGTTAAGTAGGTATCCTAAATGCATATTACCATTTATTTTTATCCCTTGGTAGTAGCAGTAGCTACTTTACAAGATTTGATAATATTACTTATATTTGAATGAATGGTATGGTGAAAGCGATCGTAACGATTTTGTTTATACTATCTTTCATCTCATATCCATTATTAATGAGGTACTATATGATAATATGATGATGTTTTACTAGATATTTATTTTCTATTCCTTAGGGTTAAAAACTGCACTTATTGAGCTGGATGATTTCTCCAGTGGGACGAGCAGTAAGTCTACGAAGCTGATTCATGGCGGTGTGCGCTACTTACAAAAGGCTATAATGCATCTGGATTTTGAACAATATCGTATGGTTAAAGAAGCTCTGCACGAAAGAGCTAATTTACTGCAGATAGCCCCTCACCTTTCATATCCACTTCCAATTATGCTCCCTGTGTACAAGTAAGCCATTAGTGAAAGCAAAGTTCATGTTTCATAATTAATTTTCGTTTTCGTCTCGGATTAACATGCTAATTATTTTGATTTTGATGTTTTTTAACAGACTATGGCAGGTTCCGTATTACTGGGTGGGCATCAAAATGTATGATATAGTTGCTGGCAATAAATGTGTCAAATCTTCTTATTTATTATCAAAAGAAAGAGCCCTGGAGTATTTTCCCATGCTGAGGTCGGATAAACTCAGAGCTGCATTAGTTTACTATGATGGTATGAGCTTTCTCCTAGTTATTGCTTCTTCGTAGAAGCATTTCTATTATAAGAATAAAGTTATTGTGTTGCACTGGGTAATTCATGGTAGTTGGCATGTTCGCTCCAAGACGAACGTCATCTTTGTGCTATGATGTAATGTGGAAGCTGGTACATGACTTTATTGGATTATGTTCGTCTTTTAGGAAGATGAATGTAGCTGTGAATCGTATGTTGTTAGGATATTTGCTTTCTTCTCATTGTGCCTCTTTTATAAACCCTCTTCGTAGGACAACACAACGATGCCAGGATGAATCTTTCCATTGCTCTCACGGCTACGAGACTGGGAGCCACAGTTGCAAACCATGTACGTGTCCTGGATTTGCTGAAAGAGCGGGTAAGATCTTAGAATGCTGGTCTCTGTAGACATGCTCACTTGAAGGAAATTAAATAATTGGACGTGCAGCGCTAAAGGAGAATAGCAGTTATAATTGCGAAATACGCTTCAACACGGAGCAGAGTTTCATTTGAGTTAGTATATTATTCTAAGAGGAGTTCCCCCAGGAATTGATTTTATTAACAAACCAAACGACGAGCACACACGAATGTTTTTCTTGGACAATAATTTGCGTTTGCTTCTGGAGAAACACAAAATCTGCAAACAGTCTAGATATATAGGTCGCGTCTTAAAAGCTTATATGAGTAATCCTCATATTCTCTTAACGGAGCGTTACCACAAGGAAATTGTTTTCCCTGTTATAAAGGAACTTAAGGAACACTGTGGTAGAGCGCATTAGACATTCTCTAAGTTGAAGCGCATTGGATGTGAATAGAATGCTGGAAGATTTTTAAAAATTTTATGTTGGTTTGACGTGGGAAACGTGACTGTAGGATGAAGAGGGAATACAATGGATCGTCGGAGCTAAAGTGCGAGATGAAGTAACAGGCAAAGAGTTCAACGTGCGATCAAAATGTGTTGTTAATGCAACCGGACCATTCACGGACAGTATTAGAAAGATGGACGACCCTAAAACTCCGAGTATTTGTTCTCCAAGTGCGGGTGTTCATATAGTCTTGCCAGGCTACTACAGGTTAGCATTTTTTATTCATGTCACTTAGAAATTAAAATCCCTCAACTTCCCGCAAACTTTTCATAAATTCTAAATGCATGGCTTTATTTTGTGCTGACTGATCTCTTGTTTTGTCTTGTGAAGAAAAGGTTTCCGTATTTGCCACATGTAGCGTTAGCAAATCCTTTTGTTAAAATGCAAAACATGGCGATACTTCCTGCTTGTGTTACGTAATATTTGTGGTGTTCTATGGTTCAAGTTATAATGCATGTCAGTGAGTTGTTTTGCGCGGATCTCGTGTGGATCACCATATTATGTAGTGTCTATATAGTCTATGCATGTAACAATGCGAAAGTATGATTCATTTCTTCATCTTCTCATGCGAAGATGTGTTTCCAAACATCGTGCGAATAAATATCAATTATTTAGTACAATAATAGAAAGCAAACGCATGCAGTTTGCAGTTAGCATGGGTCACGAAGTGAAATAAAACAAAAGTACAGATACAAAGACATTTAATTAGGATTTGGTATAAAATATACAAGTTTAATCTTTATTGCATACTAACTGTTACACTATTACCTGCTAAAGCAAGTTGAACACAAGCTAAGCTTTAATCCTTTACAAAAAAAGATTTAGGCACCGGATTGCATTGCAAATACGTACCTAAGTGGTTAACGAACAGAAAGGAATGAAAAGATTTACAAAATAGTGCTAATTATAAGAATTAATCTCAGCTTAGAGTAGTTTTGAACAGAACATCACAAATTCTTTTTCCTTTTTTATCATGTCTCAGGAGAATTTTGTATAGTAGTGTTACTGCGGCATTATTTATGCATATCGGTCAATGCAAGTTCCATTAGCTGCTGCACGAATGTACGTGCTAAGTTGACAATTTGGGATGCTTTAGTCAGTTTTTGCTAATAGTGGAAATGAATATACTGTTTGGTTGACAGTGCATGGTCGTGAGCTTCCTGAGCAAACTCGGTCGCCTTCTTGAGATCGTAGAGTATATTTTGAAGGTGTTTGGACAGGCGGAAAGCACGAGCCTGTTCATCACTAGCCCATTTTTCTCGCACAGACTGAGTGTACTGAAGTAGCATTAGTGCTCGGGAAGCTGCGGTTGAATAATTCTCCGCTGCTGCTGCAAGGCTTGATAATGTTTGGTACCTGCAATGAAATCCCGGAGGAGCTTTATTTTAGTACTTTCACAGAAAACATGACTTTGTGAGGCAGTTATTCGTTCGAGGACTCTCTAAAAGTTTTATTAGTTCCTTTTCCTTATGCCAAAAATACAAACTATACAAAGCACTTCTTAAAATTCAATGCTTTCCACAAAGACTTTTCATCCAACTGTTAATGTCTTATTCTCTCATCTTCTCCTTCTGTCATGTAGCACGGTTTTCATTAAAATGAATGTGTACAAGATTACATTTCTTCCATGACATCCCTGTACTTATTTCGCTTTAGCAAATACAGTCTATAGCGTCTTATAATATTATGTACTCATTTCTTACCCATGTGTATCTGTATTCACTGTATTCCCGGCTCTTTAAAAAATAGGTGTCTATATACACATAAATGTAAATAGAAAAATAATATCTGAATGAATGGACACAAATAATATAAAAACAAACAGCAAGTAATTCCATAGCATTTAAATGGCGAAAATAAAGGTGTGACATACGGTAATGATTTTTATCGCACTTTTGCATACCTAAGTTTGCTGTGTGGTGTTTATGGAGCGATAAAATTATACAAAACGTTTATAGTGAATGTCTACAAGGAAAACGGGTGTGGAAAATAACTATCAACAAGGTTTTGAGATGAATAGATAATAATAACGGCAGCAGGAGTTAATTTGCTTTTGGCGTGGGCTGAAGTGAAGATTGATTAGAGAGTTTAGAATACAATATAGCCACAGCATGAAAATCGATTACAAAGCAAGATAAGTGATAATTAGCGGTGTGGAGTTAGATGTTCATTTTGGGTGACATACCTGTCAAAGGCAGAATTGTAAACATCCTGTGCAGCCATTACGGCACTGTTAAGTCGAGTGGCAATCGATCCAATCTTAAGACTCATTATTTGTGCCGCTTGTGCTTTCTTTGTAAGTTCCATGACTTGAGCAGATTTCCACTGGGTAAGTTTCTGAGCAAAAACTGCCCATTGAAAAGAAATATCTGCTAGTTTTTGTTTAGCTTTGAATGCAGCCAATGATCTTGCATTGGACTGACCCGCAGAAAGTTGTTCAGCAATGTTTGCCAAATCAGCCGCATTCACCACTTTGTCACTAATATTTAATAAGCCGCTGTTCCTGGAACTACTTGTGCTATTCCCTTTGGGGCTTTTATTGAATACAAGTTTATAATAGTTTGTAGGGCTATTGTGGGTCTGGAATGGACTGCTGGTAAAGGCTTCAACAAAGTCTTGATTTTGATGCGATGCATGTGGAAGGGGAATGAATCCCAACAACGTGAACAAGATGAGAAAGTTTTGCTGTTTGATAAAAGTGTTGTGGAGGAAGAAGAGGTTCATGATAGCACGGGCAAGAAATAAAAGTGCTACTACCGAAGCTAAGCCTGTGCATCGTATTTACGGCTTTAGTTTCGAATCCAAGTGTTTCTGTCTTGACGTTACGAACTAAAATGGGAAATACCTACTACTCAAATAACTATATAAGCTCCCACTCCTCACAAACCAAAATAAATTGGATTTATTCCCTCAAGTATCGTATCTTGAGCTACACGAGTAGTACAAAGGAATGATAAGACTTACATTACATACTATATCAAATCTCCTATACGCTACTAATCCAACAAAACAAGTCAGGCACTTTATAAGCCAAAGTCGTTACTTGCTATGTGTAACAACAACTAGAACCATCGTTTCTTCATTACGTGGGCTATCTATAACATTCATTAGACTTTTAAGATGAGTTTCATTTCTTTGTATTATGACTTAGGTACTTTATGTGTATATAAATACATACACAGCTGTATACTGTGTACCTCGGTACGTAGTAAATGTAAATAATAGTGGCAGTAGTAACGAGTAAGTAATATTGTGCAAGGGAAGATGTGGGAATATTAACCACGCTCATTGAGCAGAGATGCTTCTACCTCAATGTGTGTCGACAACAATTAAATAGATGAAAGGGAGGAATAAGAAAGAGAGAGAGGTACAAAGAATTGACTCTTTTGTCTCTCTCGGGTTGTTTTGTAGTTGTGTGCAAGCAATTGCAGAGTTTCATCTTCAGAATTAAAGAGCAGGTGAACATTAGCGAAGTAAATGACAACTCTGTTTAGGTACTTATCCAATGTCAGCAACATTTACCTTACCCACAAGATGGTTTAATTATTTTAAGATGTTTTTCATGTACTTGTGGTATAGTAGAGATCGTCTAAAAGTCATCTGAGATACTTAACGAGATATGGGGGAGAATGTTTTTGGAGTACTCACATGGGACATCACAGTACAGAAGATGTAATTGAATAAATGGACGAATTTAAGACTCTGTAATAAATAGCGCACATAATGAGATGAAAGAGGAGCACTCTCTTTTTGTATTTTCGTAGAACAAGGAGAACACATCTTGTTGTTTAGTTTTATTTTATTTTCGAAGAATTGTGGCTGTAGCACCTTGAGTGACATTATGAGGGCATTGAGAAGCCACGGTGAATTTCTAATATAGGTAACGTGTGTTGTATGGAGATGTTTGTTGCATATGTGTGCAAAGGAGCAAACAAGTTTATTGACGTAAGCTGTCACTTTATTTCGTCAACACGGTTTTTTTGTTGTTGTACTATATTAACTATATGTATGTGCATATGCAATTCTAATACCTATACTGCTACATTGAAGTAAAAAAGGGACTTCTGAACAAAGTCATGTAAAAGAGGATTTCTCTTTCAGCATACATCACAAAGTTTCGCTTTTGGGGAAAAATTCAATGAATTATAAATATGTCTTGTTGTTTGATCTTAATATAATCCCTTTGCTCATAATGTCACTCACTAGTGACGTTACATTTTCGTATACGTTGTGTAACAGCATGAAATTCTAAATACCATTCTAAGCTGCAACAGTTTCTACAAAGAATTATTTGAAATCTTTTCAAACTACACGTCAACAGAATTGCAAGCTGAAAGTGAATCTTTCGTTTTAGTTTCCGTTACAAGACGCTGCTTATTGTTAGTCTAATGCTTAATCTGTTAGAACTGTACGGTTTATTCTGCATGTTTCCCTTTTATGTATTTCTTGTACATTTAGTTCGTGTACGAAGCAGCATGTTCTTTGCTTGTCGCTATGTATCCTGTAGACAACTGCTGATTTTGCGAATTCTTATCTTAGCCCGGAGGAAATGGGCCTTAAAATTGAATTAAAATTATGAGATTTACTATAAACATTTCAGCCCTGAAGAGATGGGTCTTTTGGATCCCGACACATCAGACGGGCGAGTTATTTTCTTTTTGCCGTGGCAGAAATTGACTGTTGCAGGAACTACAGATACTCCTTGCGATGTCACGCATCATCCGGCTCCAACGGAAAAAGATGTTCAATTCATTCTGCAAGAAGTGAAACATTATTTGAGTCCGGATTTAGAAGGTAACTTAATGATTTCTCTATATAAAGTGGATTTTGCAGACTCAGAAGGAAAATTTGGTTAACTTAAGTGTGTATGTCAGTCAGTACCACATTACTGAGATTACTTCTCTTTACGTTTTATGGGGAACGTCAAATGTCTTTTGGATAATCCGAGATTTGCTGGTGAAGAATATATTTATAAGTGTACGTGGAGCATTTGCTGTAAGTTTGTTAGAGGAAGATGTACTTGTGGAGTGTGATGGCAATCGAAGAAATAGAAATAGCAATAAAAGTGAATTGATCTGTTGAGATCAATAATACAATAGCGTTACTTGGCAGACTTTTCCCATCTCATTTATCTTTCTGCTTTTTCACTATCCCTTTACATTTTAGTTTACAGTCTCAAAAGTATTTGTCGTTCATGGATGTGCTAGTAATTCTTATTTTGTTTGGAATGCACGCAGTGAGACGAGGCGACGTTCTTTCAGCTTGGTCAGGGATTCGCCCGTTGGTTTCTGACCCTAATAAACCAGACACTCAATCATTAGCCCGGAATCACATCATTCATGTCAGTCCAAGAGGTTTGGTCACAGTGGCGGGAGGAAAATGGACTACATACAGGGCAATGGCTGTGGAAGCTATCGATGCGGCAGTAAAGGGTAGACACTCATTTATTTTTCATCATAATTCCGTGCTCAGTTGAGTGTCATCGAAGTTGATTGAACGGGATTGTCTGCTTGCGTCGTTGTACTAATGGTGTTTTTATGTTTCAGCTCATAACTTGGAGACCACGGGTCCGAGTCAAACAGATGGTTTGTTGTTGGAAGGTGCTCATGGCTGGAGTCCTACAATGTTCATTCGACTTGTCCAGGATGTTGGTTTGGAATCCGAAGTTGCAAAGCATCTTGCACAAACCTATGGTGATCGAGCTTTTTCTGTAACAAAATTGGCTTCTGTAACAGGAAAAAGATGGCCCATTGTTGGTAAACGTATTCACTCGGAATTCCCCTACATTGACGCGGAGGTATGTTGTTTAACATTTTATATGAATCCACCATAATAACTGACTTGAGTTTGCTTTGCGTGTTTGTTTAACGTTCTCTCATGACGTTCTACGACTCGGAGAAGTTCAATTGTATATCAATATTTGACTATATACTTCCTTTACTTAACTGAAACTTAACTCTGAATAGGTTCGATATGCATGTCGAGAATATGCTTGCACTGCTGTTGACGTAATTGCTCGGCGAACCAGACTGGCATTTCTAAATGTGGAAGCAGCGAAGGAGGCTTTACCTGCCATTATAGACATCATGGCTGAAGAACTGAGTTGGTCAAAATCAGAAAGGAAGGTCAGATATGTTCTATAATCTTTCCTTATTTCTCACAAGTTTATATAGGAACAATCATTTATGTAACAATATTTTGTTACAACCACGTACAAAAACTTTTGATAATAATCTTGCTCTTTGTATCTTTGTATAGAGACAATATGAAATGGCTACGGAGTTTCTGCAAAATGAAATGGGACAATACATGAACGAACGGAAAATTGTTGGTTCTGTGGATATGGACTTGAGTAAAACGGAAGTAGAAATCTATACAAAGAGGTTCCAAACTCTCGATCTAGAAAAGAAAGGCTTTATTTCCATTAGTGATTTGCGTCGAGGTCTGAAGGTACGTTATACTATTAGTGTGATATACTTTTGTATAAAAGCATGCACTGTTTATGAGTACGCCAATAATGTGTTTTTATGTCTATGGAATTGCTCTATCGGAAATTGCGATAGCACAATTGAAGTTCTTTGTCAAAAATATTGCTTATCTAACTGTTATTTCCATTTTAAATGTATATTTTGAGTACGCCTTTGCTGCTCTGCCTTAACACATTATTCAGTTAATATCTTCTGACATCGTGTAACTCTTTGTATGTATGCCAAAAAATGCTAATAAAATTATACATTTACGTACGTACAGAGACAAGGAGAAGATATTCCTGGAGATGTTCTTCATGATATTTTACGCGAAATCGATACTAATCGTAATGGCCAAGTTGAACTCGAGGAATTCCTTGCTGTGAGTGTTATCGTATTATATTTTTTTCAGTTCCTTTTCTTTGCTCTTTCTATGTGTTACAAAATAATGTGTAATTGTTAACAGATGATGGCAGCCATAAAGTCTGGAGCAGTTGTGAACTCAAGATTCGCTAAAATGGCTGAAATGGAAGAAGAACGGTTACGAAATGAAAAGCGTCAAAAAGTCTCCGTCGAAAGAAGTGGTGGTGGTCTCTAAAGGAAACTTTTATATCGCGTTTTTGTGCTAGATTTGGAAAAGTCGGATATTTCCAACTGTTATCAACAATACATGGTGCTGTTTCTTTAGCTAGTCATATCAGGATAGATAAAGTTGTCCAACAAAACTCTTTGAAATTATCTTGGATTAGATAGATAGATCCATTTTATTAATTATTAATTGATAGTGCGTAATAACAGTATCCCATGTGTATATGCAGTATTGTAGTTCTGTATTAAATCCCGTTTTCAAATTACCAACTGTGAATATTCCGATTCTGTATTTAAAAATTGCCCTCTTTTGGGTGGAATGGTTCCTTAGTATCGTGTCGACTATGTACCTATATTTAACAATCGTATCGAATGAAATGTTTTCGTGTTCGTTGTGTAATTGTGTAAATCACAGTTTTAAAAAACTTACAACTACAACAATACGTATCAAAGCAATAAACGTTGAGTACATCCGTTTTTCTAAGGTTACACATGGTGAGTTTACTGTTAAGCTCTCTGAATTTTTACAGTAGGGAATGTAGAGATTATATTATACAATAGAGTGATACATATTGTTTTAAATGAAATTAATGGGTCATATTAAATTTTTTCTCGTATTTTTAAATAGGGTTGTGAACAACGTGATGTTTATAGACCAAATCTACACAAATCCTTCTAATAATGTGTATTCGTAATTCTTGTTGATTACATGGAATAGTAATCCCATTCACTAGCAATATTATATCTGTTCCTTGTACTAATTCCGTAACAAGTATGTAGTGGTGTAAATAAATACACGTAGTTTCTTCCATTAGCACAAGTATGTGCAATTTTCGCCTTCCCCTCGACTCGTTCTCCTTAAAGTGTCTCATCTTCTTCCCCTTCTGTGATATTATTTCCTCTCCATTCGTAAATTCAGAAGTGGAAATATTGTACTTACAGTTACAACCGACCAGAATATTTTAAAGTACCAAAATCTTATATACACACATTACGTGAAATGGTTTAGTTAATTAGTGGGTAAATTGTAAAATGTAATTTCTTATGTAGAGATGTGTATATAAAATATTATAATTCAGTACCTAATTATTGTCACGGTAGATTGGTTTTTGGGTATGGGTATAGTTGGAGTAAAAGCACAATTATTTACGGTCCTTGTCCTTAAGTGCAATTATAAACGACAAATAATTTTAGTTCGGTAGATTGAGTTATAAATTATTGTCTTGTTATATTTATACATGATAGCTACACATAGCATCATGAATGTATGGAAAATAAAAATTGTACCTATCCAAACGAACTGTACTTATAATACAAAATACTATTACCTTCTTCATCTACATCTTATACGTAGAGAGACATAAGAATGTAGTGTATAGTATATTTACATATATCTGTATGTATATAATGTACTCTGCATTCTCTCCCATGTCTCTGCTCATACCTCATGTAGAATTAATGTTGTATGTACTTAAATAAAATATTATGGTGTTATCAAATTCATCGTTGCTTCATTCTCTTTCATTAATTACATCACATATTATGTAACGTTCACGTGAAACATTGCAGCATTCAGTTGCGATACGGTGAAGCAGGCATTACGTTGGCGATTGGCGTGAAGAAAGACATTATTAAAAGCTGCATAGTATATCATGGAGACGACATGTAGCACTGAAGATGCTTGATATTGGTTAATAATGTCTGTAGACTTAACAATTATTAGTTTTACCGTTATTATTCGGTGTAGTGGAGGAATGAATGATTAGGTAAAGGGCAGCATCGAATAAACCAGACAGTCCTAAGCAGTTGTTCTGATTATATAACCACTAAGTTATTAACAAATCATCTTTCGTAAACACTGAAAGCATTAAAATGCATCAGTCAAATGCACCAAAACAGTTTAAGCCTTCTTACTTTGTGAATTCATCTTTTTTCATTCACAAAATACTCTCTAAGGTTGGAAAAGTCTTAAGATTATTATTAAAAAGCCTTCTTACTTCTTGCCTACTATCTTGTTGAAAGAATCAAGCAATCTCATATCAATTTTTTACAGTATTTTATAAGAAAACGTGTTAAAAATGATTTTTTTCCTCTCAATTAAATGTCGCATTGTTCGGATCACTACGGTGCATGTTTCTCCAAAAATTTAATCATGGCCCGTGAGGGGATCGAACCCGCGACCTTCGCGTTATTAGCACGACGCTCTAACCAACTGAGCTAACGGGCCATTGATAACTACATTCAATTTCTGTCAAAATTGTATGTAACAATTATATCACTGTTCAAAACTACGAGTTTTACATTAATCAGGATCATAAATGTTTGGATATCTTTGTATTATCATTTCTACAAGTAATGCATTAGTACCAAATCAAATCAGCCCCGACTTACATATGTACGTGAGTAGTACAGCAGTAGCATACACAAATGAAGAGAGGATGAGATTCACATCGTGAGAAACTCTGACTGAACCCTTCCAATGTTATGGGCATAAAACTGTACATGACGTTACTACATAGGCTTCTTTCTCTACGCCCTACTCTGTTCAGCGTTAAAAACAAGCGAGTTGGTAAAGGTAGATGGTAAACCGACAGAGACAGAGGTATCTATATAAACACAGTTTTATCGGAAATATTTATTGAAGGCAATAAAAAGGATTTTCAGTTTTGTGAAACGAATCCCGGCTGGGACTGTTTATACGTACTGCTGTATGTATGTGTACCAGAGAAGATAGTCTAGTGAATACCCAGATAGCTCATACCCCGTTGTAAGTACACTCGACTTATGAAAATAAGGTGTAACTTTCTGATAACGGGAAGGGGATTCAGGCAGAGTGGCAAGAGGCAACCGACAAGTATCACACTGTGAGTCTGCATACCTTAAAAAGCAAATGAATAGTCAGTTAGCGCCTTCAGTAACAAAATGTCTTATTTGTTGAGCCTAATTGTCCCGTTTTTTACTTTTATTTATGAGCATAGCTGAATGACGGAACCCTTACCCTTTGTAAACTGTAATAAAATTGTAGATACACCGACATTCCCTTAGCCTTAAACAAGGAGAGAAAGCAGCCGAGGGTGAGAGATACATATATACCAGTTCAATTTTTAAGGATCTAAGAATTTCATCTCTCATAAGCAGAAAACCACCCAAGTCTTCACCTTGCTTCACTTCAATGTTATTGCAATTGTGATCATAATATTGAAATGGTCAACCTACATGTGATATAAAGGAGTAAAAATATGAAAGTAGAAATAGTGTGTGTGGCAAATTACACATGACAAAAACCTGTAACTCCATGATTGCAATCCGTTTCAGCGGTAATAGTATCTGGAATGGACAAAAAGTTCGACCATTCAATTAGCCATGTACTGCTGCATGTGCATATGATATAGAGTCTGAGATAATCGGTTGTAGTATGGGCATATTGCAATAGAAAAATAGTTCCAATAAAAATTCAGTTTATATATGATTGTTTTTAATTAGATGGCAGGTTTTAATAAGATGAAACTGTAAGCTAAAGCGAGCTTCTAAATACCGAGGTACATAGTTAAATACTGAACTATTACTAGGAAACTGATCTTAAACACTATTATGGGTTTGTAAACTTAAGGAGGACCATAAAACGTGAGACTGACAGGTTTGGTTATAAATGTAGGTAGAATCGACTGTTAATTCCTACAAAACTTGAATGGAAAATAATACGTTTGAATTATAGCAAACAAAAAAGGGCAAAAGCAAATAAATTTTTACATTTATCTGCAATAACGAGCATAAATGTTGGTAAAAATGCCGGTATCAAGACCAATATTTTGGTTGTGGTGTACCTATTATATAATTTAATATTTAAGCTTAAACACTTAAACCTACGGAGACAAATAATGTGAAACTTGAGACATGAGAATTATACAGAAACTTACATACCTACTGTACTCTAATCTACATCCTAAACTTGCCTGGCCTTTGCCAAACCAAACCCCAACCAGCTACCCCTGCTTGCTATTTACATAGCTTGAGACAATGATGTGATTGTGCTTAGCTCCCTACTAACTTATAGCGCTATAATCTGTACCTATAGTACTCTAGGACCTATACCTAATAAATGTGTAGTGAAATATGGGACGGAAGTTTAGAAAATTTATTCCGTTTCAGACTTGAATGAATCTAAAAAAATGCTCCACATGTCAACCCTGTCTCACAATTTGAGACTGCTTTTACAGACGCAATAGTGAAATTGAAATACCATACGGAATAGCTTAAATCTTGAAAACGATTATAAGTGATGCAGGACGAAGAGGAATAGGAAGTTATATTATTAAGTAATACTATCACATAATAGCATGGCAGTATATCTAGCAGTATTGGCTATATCATTAATAAAGTCTATGCTCCTCCACGCAATCCACCTGTTACCTTTCTTTCTTCGCTACCTTCGGAAGTTGTGTGGGATGAGTGATAAAGAAGTAAAATATTGTACGTCGTAAACTACAATAGTTGCTTATTGATTCACTTAGTATGACAACTTAACCTTTACGCTAATTGAACTGGAACTGGATTTTGGTTTGAATGACGATATGTTGTAAGTTGGAATGAATTATAGCGATGAATCAGTTGAGACAAGTAAGACCGAATTGGCGTATTTTGTACTTGTATAATGTGATAAGAAAAATCAAACTCATTTTACAAAGTTCATCGTGCACAACATATGAAGATTGAAAACCTATAAAAGTACTTGGGAGAACTGAGAATTAAGTGTAAAACATACTCATCGTACATAACTGTTATTTTTAGAGACAGTAGACTATGAAATACTTATATAGACTTAACGGATGAAGAAATCGCTTAAATGCTTTATGATATTGTTTACCCTTACTTGTGTTCAACTGCTAAACATATTCCAATGATTTTGTGCAATAGTAATTTGATGTACATACGTGTGTCTTAAACTACCATTATATAGAGTACCACACCTACCTATAAGTAGTTTTACATTATTCAATGAAAGAGGTTAAAAAAGCGTGTGGTTTTATTTTATTCACAAGTTTATTGACAATGTTTTTATACATAACATTTATAACGAATTTTAACAGCCGTGTTTAAACGAAGTAAGTACTTTGATATGTATGATAATGTATGTACTATGGACATTATAGTATGTAAAGTTCATTTAACAAGAGTGAGATTTGATTTATCTTAGCACAAATTGTGTCCTAATGTATATTTAACAAACATGACTAGAAAAGAAATTTATAACAAACTTTTACTTATGATTTCATCATAGCAGCCCATTGTTCATCTAAAGTTTTGCCCGTTAGACGAGGATACAGTGTGTCCGCATATTTTCCTTCCCTACAATCCTTATTAGCCCAATAAACCATATTTGGGCTATAATTAGTGACGCTATTGATGTATTCGAGGAGGTAAGCTGCTGTCCCATAACCCTGTGTCAGCAAAATAACATTTTTAAACCAATGATCTCATAAAGTATTGAATAACTGTACAAATCTAAATATTACGCATGAAGAATGAAGAAATACCTGTCTGTAACTTTGACTGGAGTTTGGTTTCGTCGGTTTTCTGCTTGGTTCGTAATTGTAGTACCTTACCCAGTCAGCGATTCCTTCTGTTAACCATCCTGGACAACTGCCCGCACTGTAGCTTTGTATAACGTGGGTCATTTCGTGAATCATTGAACCAACATCGTTTTGATTACTTCTGTAGTAATCAACGCTGCCAACAATTCTTTTGCCTGCAGCATAGGCAACCCCTTTGTAGTTAGGATCAAAATAAATGTTTATATCCTTAGGTGCATCGAAATTCGGTGAGGGTAAAAGGTCATTGCTGATTTTGGGGTACCACTCTGTCAGAGCGCTTTTCACACGACTACCAAAGTTTTCAAGATCAGGAGCTTGAGAAGTGTCAACAGTTATTCTCAATGGACCTTTGCCTGCATATCCATTTTACATGTTTATTAATTACATTGATACTATAATTGTATACTTAACAATAAACCCATTAGATTTAACATGGTTTCGTTTACTGTGATTCATTTGCTGTAATTTCAAAGCTACCTGCATTCATCATGTCGTTCCAATGTTGATTTAAAGTTTTGCCTGTCAATCTTGGCCACAGGGTGTCCGCATATTGTCCTTCGCGACAATCTTTGTTTGCCCAGTAAACCATATGAGGAGTGAAGTTGCTTACATCAATTATGTACTGCAGGAAGTAAGCTGAGACTCCATATCCCTAAATAATGGAAAGTGTTTCAAAAATGTGTAAGCGAATAACTTTCATGTTTCGTTCATATAGAGAGCACAATTCCAGGATGATCTAGAGTTTGTATAAATGATTCTTTTTGGATATGATTGTCTAATTGTTAGATCATGGCAATTCAATTACTTATTTACATTCGTGTAATTCTGGCCTGGAGATGGTTTTCCTGGTTTCCTGTTCGGTTCGTAATTGAAGTATCTCACCCAGTCGGCAATTCCTGTGGAAATTACAGTTTTGTGTTAAGAAGAACATTATGGTTATTGTATAGGTACGATTGTTATTGTAAATGCAGTAATTGTTGATTGCCTTCAACAAGCCATCCTGGGCAACCGTTCGGATATGCCTGGATAATGTGAGCCATTTCATGAACCATGGAGCCATAGTCATCTTGATGTGTTCTGTAATAGTTTACACCTCCGACAATTCTGCCACCAGAAGCGTAGGCAACTCCATCGTAGCTTGCATCAAATGTAACGTTAATTGTTGTTTGAGGTGAGAAGTTTGGAGAAGCCAAAAGAGAAGCTGCTCGGTCATAATACTGAGTCAGAATATCTTTTACTTGACCACCAAAAATGGCCAGGTCTGGAGCTTGGGAAGTGTCCACATTAATTACTGCAGCAGCTACAAAAATAAGATACCTTTGGATGAGAATACCTACTTAAACTTTTACACAAATCTCTGAAAGAAATGATTAATAGATTAAAGGGGAAAAAACTGTTTCAGTTTTTACCTGTTGAGTGCGCTAAGCAAATTAATGCCAACGCTGATACAGAAACTATCAATTTCATTGCCCTCCTTGTCGTAGATACTTTTGGCTACTGGATCTGCCACTGCCATGTCTTTTATAGCAAGCAAAACTATTGTGATAAAGAATAAACCGCAATCTGCACACACTTCAATTTATAACTATCTGTCAATAAACCCTTTATTCACGATTACCATCATATCCATTGCAACAATATGAACTACGTTCTAGACTTTGCATTTTCATGCTTAATCGAATTAGCTGTGTCATTTTTTTCATGATTCGTAAATCAAGGTTGAATAAATAATTAAGCACAGAATGTTTGAACAAGTGTTTGAACAATACTAGTTGATACTAGATTACTTAACTGTTTAAAATTGCTCAGTTAAATTAGTAAACCTACAATAAATGTGTTTAGCCATTCATTATGTAACAATACACATCACATGTTTACAAACATGTAAATCCTATCAATCAATTTGCGGTCATTGCTAATCTGGATTCTGGAACATTTGCACTAGTTATCATT
Source organism: Pogonognathellus flavescens (assembly GCA_019776165.1). Taxonomy (NCBI): domain Eukaryota; kingdom Metazoa; phylum Arthropoda; class Collembola; order Entomobryomorpha; family Tomoceridae; genus Pogonognathellus; species Pogonognathellus flavescens. The sequence goes on along the minus strand of JABASD010001010.1, from coordinate 29,940 downwards.
TCTACCGTTATCAGCTACGTATTATTAACATTGCGTAAGACGTATTAAAACTATCAAAATATTTGCAATATTAGCAGACTCTGGGATAATAATAATGTTTCACTTGGATGAGAAAAATTAACAGAGTTGTATAGCAGTTTTAATGTAAGCAGAATAGAAAAATGTAATGCATAAATTGCCACAACTCACCTTGAAAATTAGCTATTAGGGGTTAAGGTGGTTTCAAGTGTACAATGCTACCATCCACATGTAATGTGAGATGCCAAAATTAGTGACAACTCGTTTACCTATTTTTGCAATAATCTATATAGTCTGTATGCGTCTCATGGAAAAACCACTTAACCACAACTAGTGTACTAAAATAGCTAATCATAATCAAGCACAGCCAAGCAGGGCAGGATATCTTGCTGTACTTTGCTAATAAAATTGACATGAATTCAAATCATTTCCGACGAAAAGGGTCAATGCTTAAGAGGAGGATGAATTGCTGCATGGAAAGATGTCAAACATTCATGTGCCTTGTTCAACATAGGGCATTTCTCATCATTCGTACTTGCATACTCAATGTACCTGTAAATGACATTGAATGGACGAGCACATTGTGTTAATGAACAGTTTTGGTTACAATACCAGTATTTAATGTTAGGTCAATATCAATGGGTTAAGTTCATGAATATTCTATTGCTTATTGGAGCTATGATGATGATTATAGTTATATGTCTAATAAATAATTGTGCCTATTAGGATCTCAGCACAATCACCGAAAACGAGAAAGAAAATTACAAATTACATACGCGCTCACATAACTAGGTACGATGATACGAATAATTTAAAAGTTTCCTATATAGGTGACTTTAAATATCAATTTACGAAAGTAGGTAGTAGGTAGTCAATGTAAGGGTAACATGTATACATACACTTTTTATTTTTTCCACATCATACATTTTGAATTTTACATTAAAATGGATCTAATTATGTTATTATACCATATTCATTCATTTCTATGAGATTTTCATTGATCATATCAATCCTATGCTATGAAACATTCATTCCCTTTTACTTTAGCTTTACATGCACTAGTATGTGACTTGTGATTTTGCAGTACCTTGTACCTACCTAAGTAAGATAAATTGTGCTGGTAACTTTCAAAACGAAGTTTAAAATGACAACCGAATGTTTCATCGGGGCAACAAAGAGTCCTAGCTGATGCCGGCATAATTTTGTGAAATGGCGTGTTATGGTATATGGCTAATTGAAATTGAATTGCATAGAATGAGCTTGAGAATGAAGCCACAGCTTCATTTCTGTGGACTGTGTGTGTTATAGGTACTTCTGTTTGATCTATATAATTCTGAAGATTTGATTGATGACAATGACAAGTTTAATTAATGCTGCATGGTTATGTATCTAAGAAAGACAAAAACATATAACTTCTCAGAATACCCAAGTGCTTATGAAATATTCAGTTTGATGTGAGAATGCAATTATCCTTCACTTACATCTCACATCTCTTACCTAGCACTACAATTACTATTTCTCTATCTAATTATGTAATCTTACTTTAGCTCGCATTTATCTTAATGTTTGTTCATCGGTAAAGCAGAAGGTATTTTAGGTACATTGATACTCTGATTCTGATTTGTATGATTTTCTTTAACAGAAATAGCAAGAGTATTTTAAGATCTGATGGGGAGTTGGGAATGCATTGATTCTGTGACACGGTAGGAATGTCTCATATTGTTAATTTGAAGAGATTAATTAGTGGGAAGATGATATTGGTGGTGGTGGTGGTTGTGTGTGATGTAGATTGATAGATAGAATCCGTGAATGTAGGGAAGGGTTATGCTATAATAGGGAGGCAGCTTGATTAAATATAAGGTGGATCAGGAATGGGCGTGTTTCTTTGGTCAGGCAATGGCAATGCAATATGCAATGCCCTCCGTTTTAAGAGAATGGTACGGGACGGGACTAGAGAGTATACGGGATGTGGTGGTGGTGGTGGTGGTGGTAACGTAAACGTAACGCACAGAGAGAGAGAGAGGAGAGTGAAACATTGACTGTGGAATAGAGGGAATATACACATCATCACATCACAGACTTCACACACAGAGCAGAATGTTGTACGTAAAAGTGAAGTGCTCTCCTTCCTTCCTTCTCTCTCTGGTCGTTTGGCTTGCCTTGCCTTTGACTTTCGTCGGCCCGTCCTTTGCAATACAGGCATTGGCAGTCTCACAAGTTTATTACTTGCAGGGTAGTAGCAGCAGTAGCTACATTCGCCTGGGCTCCCAACCAGGCAAACAACAGCCGGAAATGCTCTGCCTGGATGAGGATGTGCTATGCAGGCAAGCTGAATAATTCCTTGCCGTTCTTTCCGTCCCGTCCATCGGGCGGGTGTCTGCGGATCAACCGTTTTTCTCCTGTGTACTAAAACCATAAACACTTGTATTTCAGTTTTTACAACAAAGTAACCTTCTGTTGGGTTTCCTACATTTTTCAGCTTACAAATTAAATTACATGATGCAGAGAGACGGAATTTAAGCGGAGGATATAACTGTCTGGCTGTCTTTACCATGCTGTGCGTTCATTTATTCCGGAGCTGTCCTCTCCTCCTGGAATACATCCTGGACTTCCTCCTTTTCTCCCTTCAGAACAGCCTCTCTCTCTCCTGTAGCAGTAGCTCTTACATTTCGCATAACGTGAAACTCCATTCCCAATAATTTAGGATGAATGTATAGAATATTTGGGTAGCAGATTGTGTATAAAGTGTGAATACAGAAAAGCTACAAGGGTTACTCGTCCATGGAACTATTACATATGAAAATGTTGCATATTTCGTAGTACAAGGACAAACAGGCGATATACAAACTCCAGTTATGTACGAAATTCCCATTCTGCAGCAGTCATCGTGTATACAGAAGTTGCGAGAATTTTGCTGCAAGCCAGGAAAAGCAATCAACGAGGGTGAACTGAAAATGATATACACATACTGATATGAAAAGCAAATTTTTTAGCACTGTCTGTAGAACAGGATGATGATATGCATAATGATGTTACATGGTTTGCAATTCACGGAATGATAATACCCGGTTTTGTGTGTAATGTTAGGCAATTCCGTACATCGAACTGCGAACCCCGGCCAAATGTGAGTTGTTGTAGTTTGTGTAGCATATGAAAGTATGAAACGAAGGAGGCTCTAAGAATAGAGGAGAGTCATTTTCCAAGAAGAAATTGAGATTTTTATTTTGCCCTTCCTACAGAAGAGATATAAAAGGTTCATATACAAACACACAAGCAGAAGATGTGGTGAAGGCACAAAATGCTACGCAGAAGTTACAAGAGTTACATTACATCGTAAAGGCCGGAGTTTCGGTCAGAGTTGCTGCTGCTGCATGCCTTTAGAAACACAAAGCGAGTAGGATGCACATAGAACGATCCTCACACAGTGTGAACATTACCTAAAGTTACGTAAGAGGAGTGTTGTTAGCGAAGAAGGCTTGAGGCAAATTCATAGCCGAGGCGAGGACAGCTTAGCTGAAGTTGCTGCCACTGCACTCCCTCTTGCCAATCAGGTCACATTGGGGGCTGACAAAAAGGAGGTAAACCGTGAGTCCCTCAACACACCCATCCGCATCACTACTTTGCTTTGCAGCAATCCAGTTCTTGTTTCTCCGCCGAATTTCTCAGGAAATATTCGAAGTTACACAATTTTAAGAGAAATCTTTGCGTGAAACCTCTGGAGTTGCCTAAATACTAATTGGACTGAAAAATTAGGGTGTTTGCAATGTATTTTATGGAAAAGGAATCGATTAGGGCGGAGGAGTTCACGTAGGTTGGAGCTGCGAGCCTGGGAGAAACGCCAACGTAGTAAATATTTGCTGTATGTGAAACATTGGGAAGGCCATCAGAGAAGTCTTGGAGACAAAGTTTGCCTTGGGAGTTGAAAAGCTGGAAATATAGCCACCTCCACTCTTCCCATCTCTGGCCAAGTACACTCCTTTTATTTTATTCTTCAAGTGATCATCTCCGTCAATTCTGCTGAAAGTTAAGTGAAGACTGTGTATATTTCGTGTGTATGTGAGAGAGTGTTGTTCTGGGATATAATATTAACACAGGCTGTGAGGAAGCACATAGAACAGCAAATAATACACAGAGAGTTTTGCTGGACTTGGTGAATTGCACGTATGGTTAGAGAATCTGCTAAAGAACATTGAAATTTGATTTGGTTTGTTTGGAAGACCTCCTTCCTGATTCTGTGGGATTGGAAAAGGAAGGGAAGGCTGTGAAGGCACAAACATATTTGCTAGGCCCAGTTTTGTTCTTTGGTTTGTGTGTGGTGTGGTAGGCAAGGCATGGGAATTTACATTCAACATTGTGAAACTGATTGACTTCAAAGAGTGACTTCCTTCCTGCCCGAAGCCCGACCCGAAATCCGACACCCTTGTCTCGTCCTCATCTCTGGCCTAGGCCTCCTTCTTCGTTCTGTATCCAATTACTAGCACCACTCCAATTTAAGGTGTAGATTCAAACCGCAAACGAAGATCCTCTGGGACGTGCAACAAAACTCATTCATCAACTCCGTCTCTAAGTCACACACGGAAGATTATTTACACACAACTTGTTTCCAACACCAACACTGCATAAATAACCTGGTAAGCTTCTTTAAGATTCACAAACAACTTGCCATACGCATGTAAATCAATTTATATATACAGATATATCTCAGTAGAATATTTATATGCACATTATGTCACATAAAATATTTATGCATGTATGTATACTGAAGGAGAAACAAGTGTTTGACCTTCTTGCTTTTCCAGTGTGTGTGTGTAATGTTCTTTATGTTTTATTTACACTTACAGAGTTACAATCCAAGTTAACAAATTCCAATCACCGAGTAGTGTTTCCATTTCCGGCAATTTCTGCGGCGTCAGCAGCGTCACTTCGTTATAGCTGTCTGCTTTCAAATCTACATCAAACAACATATATTCAGTTTCTTTTATAACTCGGGATATTTCGCAAGGTAAGCCATAACAAACACATTTCGATTTTCTTGTATATAAATTCTGTGTGTGTAATTTTGAGTTTTTAGGTAGCATTTGCATGTAAAATTCAAAGACACGTTTGTACATACATAGAATGTGTAGTAAAATAATATTTAGTTTGGAGATTACCTAGACACTCATGCAATGCTTAGATCTGTGGATTAAATTACTATAGAGCTAAGAAATAATTATAGCATAGAAACACACACACACAAAGCAGATACGTCATATGTAGGTATTACCACTTAAAACGTGCCGTGTATGCATAATTTACTTTGATATGATGCCTGTGTTGTAGTTCTTCCACTCTTTACACAAATACCATACTCTCTTCTTGTGCATCAACTTCCATGCAGTCATATCCTTCCATCGTTTTATTCCCACTTCAGCAGCTACTTAAATTGCTCAGCTCTCTGCTACTTCTGTATTATGTATCGTCTTTCAGATAGCTATACGATACAAACAGTAATAAATCGCGAATGATTGACAATAATTGCCTACTGTTTATTTTGCAGTCATATTTGATTATCAGATGTTCCATGAATCTTTTTATAACCTACAGTAGTGAATCATAAAACCTTACGTCATCATATAGCTATACAAATAGTTATTATTACATATAAGAATACAATACAATCAAGAAAGGAACTCATTAAATTCATTCAGCATTGCAAATTACAATGACGAGGATCAAGTATCAATCCTTTGATGTGAAAGTTAACATTTAATATTTAAATACTTCTTGTAAGTGCATTATGTACTGGAAGTATGTGCAGATATTTTATAAGCAATAATAATATTATAAGGTCTACACTTAACTTGCCATTTTACAATTGAAGGAAGCAGTTAAAAAATTTGTGTTGTATACTTACTTTAAATTACACAAGCTTTAATTCTCAATGTCATAATAATGCCAATAGGTGCATCAAAATATTTATGTAATACAAACATTTATAATTTCGTTTATTCCTTGTGTACATACACATATACATCACATACAACTATTGTGTGTTTGTGTTGGATTATTTCATGGTTTGGTAATCCTCATCTCAGCGTATTACTGCATTTCTTTCGCTCACTCAATGTAGAAAATTGTATTGAATGTTCAATCATACGAGTAATGAGATTATTACTGAAGATGTGTCGGTATTGAAAAATACCTTACCTACATTTATTTTTTATACCTTTAGATGAGAAGCGGTACCTATATGTGTGTATTGAGTCTGAAAGTATATGAATATTGTAGTTTGATATTTATTCAGTAGAGTACATAATATATAACAAGCGAACCACCCTTTTTTATTGTATAGGTAAAATTCTTAGAGGCAGAAGAGGCAGCATTACTGTCTGTATAATTCCAGAACTACATTCAGAAAAGCGTGATCGTGGTTAGTTCTTTGTATAGAAATAACATTGCATTGTGTAGGCATTTTATGTATAGGTACGCAGTGTACACAACGTAGCATGATCATGCCAAAAGTATCGGACATGCAGGATCATGCAATGCATGAAATTACATTTCAGTATTTGAACAATTCTGAGAGAGAGAGAGACCCTATCTGTGTTTGATACTACTACTGTACTGTATACGACTACTGTGTGTAGTACGTACATAAAGCAATGGTCTGTGTGTGTGAAGTCAGCATGTGTGTAAAAGAAGTGAGTGCAAAGTACATATTATTGTACCCAACATGAATTATACAGTGAACAGTTCTGTATAGTAATATGTACTTTACATGCGGTTGTTATTGGAATTATTGTACACGTATATACTCACACACATTTTGACTCACTCAGAGTTATCTTACGTGCCTGAGTAATTCATTATCAATGTTATTATGCAGAAACTGAACATATACTGCAGAAATAAATTGAATTCTTGTAGCAGCACAATCATATTAAATTATTGTCTACATCATATTACATCTAGAGATACGTATACACATAGAGCTATATGTGTATACGTATTACTAAGGTACAATGCTGTGTATATCTACTTATATACAATATTACAGTGCACATAGATACAGATAGATGATAGAGGTATTGTAGTAATAATAACAATGCACAGAAGTAATTATATGTAAGATTAAGTGTTATGTTAATTAATGGGCACTGTCATTGAGAAATGGTGAAACCAAGCCATGTCATTCAAGTCAGTCAAGTCAGCGCAGATGTACTTCTGTGTATGTGCAGAGTATATAGGGTCGTATAAAAACAATAACGAATATTTTGATTAGAATAGAAGAGAAATTATATAACTGAGCTATGCGTGTATCATTATAATAGACATAAACTCACTAATTATTGTGGCTGATATAGAATACAGAATATTTATTGTGTCAGTATGAGTAATTATAGTTTAATGAATGAAGAGTAAGGTCGAAATGCCTTAATTGCTGAACGAAATGTGTATCATCGTATTTCGTAGAGGCATAAACTGGAAATGTAGTTATAATTTATGTGCGAATTGTGAAATTCAATACGCATAAATTTTCTTGCAGTAGAGATGTGTGCTGTTTTGTCAGTTTGTGTATTTGCTACAGCTATGAATGAGGTGCACTCATTTGGAGAACTCATAATTAAATATCTTAATTTTTAATGGAAGGTTTCAGTTATGCCAACGAAATGAAATAGCTGAGCACTTTATATTTTACTTTGCATCTGTGTACAGATAGGTTGGATAAACAAATGGTTTTTATTGAGAATTGAGAGACAAAAGTATTAAATAGGTAAAGGAATGAGTAATATAGAAAATCGAAATTCCTAACTCAACTTACAATGCAAGAAGCGTTTCATTAAGTTAGTTTTTGACACTTGCAAGTTAGAAGTCCCAAATTAAGAAAGAGAGATTCGTTTTAGGGGAAGGAGAGTTTTCCCGGGCAAAGGAGGAGTTTTCCTTTGCTTACTGAGTTTGGATTTGCTCAGTTTGCCACATACCTCTGTGTATATAGTTAGAAAGAGAGAGAGAGGAAGTATATTGTTAATTCGGTGTATGGAGCTGAGCAGATGTGGATCTGCTTATTGTGCCATCAGTAGTGCCATGTGCTCTGTTAAACCATATTGAGCTCTCCTCGGAGACCTTTTACGTCATAATTCCTGGTGTGTATTTCCCTGTGTTGAGACTTAGCCTGCATAATGCATCTTAACGGACAAGAATAATATATCGCACACGCACTAAATGCCTTTTCAATAGAACAACTCATGTGGTATAATGAACGTATTGTTCTTTATGATTTCGTTGGTGTTGGATAAATGTGGAAAGTGAGAATCATATTGATGGGTGTAACTTGGTTTGCGCTTTGACTATATACCAAGTTCTCACGGAACAGAAAATATTACTGCGGTAATTCTCTGTTAGGTAGGGATTTGGTGTTTTACACACAGCCTTTTCAGTCTCAAGTATACAACCAGTATACACATTCATTTACACCAAAACATGTATCGCCTTTAGCTTATAATGTTGCTGCCCACTGGAATAGAAATATTCATATGCGATGTGTTTTTATTATAAGGATGTGAGAATCAAGTGCCTACTTACCTTAACATTCGTTTAACCTATCCTGCCCATGGACAAGTACCCACAAAAGACTGGCTCTCATACATTTTTAGCTTTATAAATAAATACAAGGAGTAAACCAGAAAAGAATCTTTGAAGTCTGTAAAGAAGGATGAGCAAAACTTTCTACTTAGATCTTGTGTATGTATATATTAGGTATCTATTCACTTATTGCCTGTTGTGGAGGGATTCTGGTGGGATTGGACGTAGGAAGATTGAAAGAGCAACTCCTATCCATACAGGCTGTTGTAGTAGACCTGTATGTAGAGGCAAAGGCGAGGCAAAGTCCAAAGTCACATTTAAAGGTTGTCTTTATAATCTGCTCCCATACGGAATGCAAGATACGATACAAGCTTTCTATTTACTACCACACGACTTTACTTATGTATCTTTACAAGGTGTGTGTAGCTTTTAGAGTTAACTGGATGGGTAAAAGGAAAGCTTCATAGATACGAAGGATAGTTTCGTCTCGCTTGACGTTTCCCACAACGAACATCAACATCAGTACCCTCGTGGTGTTGAACGAGCGCAGAGATCATCAGATTTCTTCCGAGTACAAGTCGAGAAACTGATTTTGTGAAATGTTACCTGGTTTGAGGCGATTGCTACGTGTGTACAACGAATTCTTTTACAAGAGAGACACACACACTAAGTGGATTGCATTGCAGTTGAGGTGCATTTTACATACTGAGAATAATAATATTATATTATTAATGGTAAATAGATGCACAGCTATAATAATACGTTAGTGGAGAACTGAGTCGTAACAAGAGCTGCAACAGACAATTCAGAATATAAAACTGACAGTCAGTAGTCCACCCTGGTTTGCTCTCGTTTTGCGCTATCCTCTCCTCGGCTTACTACTACATGGAAGAGTTGCTCTGCTCTGCTGCAACTGGAATTTTATTTGTTGGAGAATGTGGAGAAGAAGCTGGATAGAAAAGAAGTGATAGGAAAGAGATTGTTAATGTTTATATATCTATAAATGAACACAAGATTTTTCTCCTTATTCCCTCCAATCCAATACGAGCAATAAAATAATAATATGAGGATTCTTCTGGTGGAGAAGTCTTGAATATGTACATCTTTATATCTGCAGTATTAGTGTATACAATGTACATTTTTATATGTACGACATGTTATATTGTAGCACTAAAATAATACCTAAGTGCACATAATATACAAGAGTATTGCTATTTTGGGTATCTCTTTTGGTCTTGCTATTTTATCCAGAAGGCCGAGCGAAGGAAGAGTAAGCAACCAAAGCAGCAAGCGTCCCTTATTATATTACTTTGATTTTCCTTTACATCACATCACACTTGAGAGCAACCCTCGTTTCCCATTACATCATTTCCGCCAGTTCTCTTTTCAATGTTTGTATATAGCTATAAGTGTGTGAGCGAGCTTTGTGTGTAAAATGAGGCTTACAACTGACAAACGATAAATCTGTGTTACCATATGATGTATCGAAATCTGACTGTGAAGGTAATGGCTGTGAAATGTTTTGAAGTGATAGAACTGAAAATTCTTCTTTTATGATGTATAGTTTTGTAAATCGTAAGAGATGAGGGTGTTGGAGTAAACTTTACAATGTATGTAATAGTAATAATATAATAACATAATATGGACAAGATGAAGATGGATAGTAAATGCTTTTAACTAAACTGACAAAGAGGAGAGATACAGAAGGAGCCACAGAATATTATTATAGGCATTAAATTCGGCGTTTATTTATAAGAGGGGAGAAGGATGATGCGCAGGGTGTTACTGTTAAGTAAACTGTCGAAAATAAAAGTAAGGATAAAAAGTAAATGAAAAAGCCTGTATAAATACTTTTGATATTTCCACTAAACTAAAAAGAATACCAAAATAACAAATCATTCCCAGTTTTCTATGTAGGGCAAGTGGAGATAAATAAAGACCATCCAATCAAGTCGGCTTATTATAGTTTGAAAAATATGTTGATTCTCAGAAAGTAATTATTTGGAACTCTTCTGTTGTACCTACTTATAGTACCTACGTAATTCGTATGAATTAAAGAACAAAAATATTGTAAAAGAGCATAGAGTATCTATTTATATTTTATATATGTACAACCTATGCAAGCAAGTAATAGATATGCGATTAAATTAATAATCCACATTATAAAATTCTCTAGTCAATGCTACAATTTGCACATCTAGTAAATATTTCGTGCCGCAGTAGTCACAAACAGGCTTTTACTATTATAAAGCCATTACTGCTACCATAAATGCAGCGTTGTAAATGAATGTCACTTTGGTTGTGTCACCAGTAATGGAATGATATGTTGATTCTTTAATGTGAAGATGTCAAAAGTTATTGCAAGGTCTATCACTTTCAGAGACATAGGATATTTATTGCGATTGTAACATGACACGCTGCAGTTAAATCAAGTCAAATCAGTATTTTTAGGCAAGGTAAATATATTGTCTGTATATAGAGTCATGAGTTATGCCTTATTGGATGAATGAGGTGGATTGAGCAAGGAAGTAAAATGTGTATATTATTATTATCTGTATTTTCTCAGCGCAAACATCAAACTTCAAAGAACAAAGCACCATGGGTACTTTTGCCAATTGTATTCCAGAAGCTCTGCTGGATACTCCAGTGGGAACTTATGCAGTGGTATTTTATAATGATATGGTTAACACAAAGCAGGCATCTGTAGGCAGTAGGCATGGGTATTTCCAATTCTGTGGAAAATGAAGAAAAGCTTACATTTGTATATATAGGTATTACCACGTTCAGCTATATACAATGCAATAAAAGACATGGTTAGGAAAACAAGTCAATAATATTATTTGGTTTGAGTTTCGTCTTCAGTTACTTAGACGCTTTGTTTGTTGTAGAAGTGAAGTAGAGGTATGCTACAGTTTTGTTGAAGGAAGGTTTGTTTGTACCTTGTTCTGCTTATGACATGTTATCGAAGTTAAGCTCTTTAAGGATGCTCAATGTCGTGTTGCTTATTCCATCGCATGCTTCATGAAACACACAATGACGTTTTTTATTGACCCAAGTATACAGTATACTTCTACCAACAACTTCTACCACTAACCGGACACGTCTCACCATTCGGAACGCAGTCACCGGGTATTCGTATTTTTTGAACTACAAATAGATTTGTAACTTCAAGTTGCTAATTTTAATTAATTGAATTTTCTAATCTAAATCCCAAGTGACCCCCAGTAAAAGAACTTGCTACTGCAACTTAGAAAAATGTAAAGAAATCTAAATATCAGTGTGACATAAATACAAATGTATGCTGGAGACTGTTGTGTTGGATGTAATTTTATTGTGTGATGAAACTGGTCCGCCTGGTGAGATTTGTCCTTTAGAAACATTTGAATATACAGAGAGAGTAGTGGTTAAAGTAGTGGCAGGATCCAATTCCAACTCCCTGACTCTTTCTAGTTGACTCTTTGTAGTTTGTGTGCATGCTCTGTTCTGTATAAAATATATACACCAATATATACCAACCTTGCTGTGCAACAGTCAAGAAGGGTGTACGTGTATACGAGTATGTCAGTACGTGTTACCCAATACCAATCCAAACCATGCAGTTGCATTTTGGTAGCAGGGAATAGCTAGCTGTAGCAAACATGCTGCAAATAATATCTTCTATGTATTATGTATAAAGATTGGGCACATGTTGTACAGTATAGCTGTTGTAGATGTGGAATCGCTAAGCTAGTTTCCGTATTGCTTTCCTGGTTTGTTTTTCCAGTCTATGTCTCTATACATATTCAGTTATGTTTATGTGTTAAGTGAGGTTAGTACAATAACAAGGATAACCTTATCTTATCATCACATCGTTATTGCCACCTAAGCACCAACACAAAGCATATATCTGTATAATTACAATAATCTGCTGTTTTTTTTGTTATTGTCTTTATTTGATGACATTTTAGAGGCATTGAAAAGTACGTGTTGTCAAAATTGTTTCTTTATCACAGTTGTTTTCACATTTCACTGCGTACATTTTAATAATAAATATTTTTATTGGTATATTTTATAGACACATGCACATATACATTTAAGATACATGTGTTAGTTCATGCATGTATATAAAAATGAATTTTGGCGTGGCAAAATAATTTTTGTGTCTCCCGAACACTTTCCAAATGCAGATACAATATGAGTAGGGTAGATGGAAAGACATTCTTTTTCGTAATTCGTAACAAAGCAATTTGAGTAAAATGCGTCAAATGGAGAAACAGTAAATATGATCCTAGGAGGAGGGGGAACAAAAGGTTGAAAATCGGAGAAAGAGTTTCTTTATTTTATCCTTTATACCGTCGCATCTCAAGAAGTCTTCCTCAACCCAAGAAGACTTTGGTTGGTTTCTTTTATTTGACTCTTTTGGAATGTCGTTTTCTGTACTCACTCCTATTACTATACCACGCACAGACCTTATTATGCGTAGCGGTTGTAATAGTAAACCTGGGAGTTTTGTAAACGACTTGGCATAAGCAGACGCACAGAAACAGAACACCAAGAAAGTTCTGTGATGTAAAACAACCTGCCATGAACTGACAAGTCAATATCAAGAGCAAACACACCTCTTGTACACAAATAATATTACCTTCTTAGATACACTTCTACCACCTTTTTCTTCCTTACAACTCTTGTCTGCTATACTAAAATAAAAGCTACGACTTGTGAAAGCCATGATTTTTTATATATATTTTGTTAAGATAGGTATATTATAGGTATTTCTCTTTTAAGTAATTTATTTGTAAGAAGTATCCATTCAGGAATGAAGACCTAGGCCTACTGTCGAGTCCTGTAGTTCTTCATTCGTTGGACTTATTTATGTAGGTAGATTGTAGATCTAGGTGTATCAAGCACAGAAATATTCATGCAATCCAAGCTCCTATATAAAACACAGAGTCAAATCAGGACAAGGCAGAGGAAAGCCAAATCACTTCCAGTTTATTACGAAAGGAACTACTTTCGACTATTTAACGACAAGATCGGTGGTACAAGCAGCAGACAGGGAAGACAATTTTATTTAACTTCAACTTACGCAGCTCCAACTCCCAAATAAAATTCCTGCTCGTTCCGTATGGCTGGTCTCATCTGCTGTGTAGACGGTTTTAGGTAAGAGAAACTGAGATCTCAATCCTGCCTCTTGAGTGTGTGGCGATGAATAAAACTCTTTTTGGAATGTCAACTAACCATAATAAGTGTTGGCTCTATGTAATCATCCAATTTGCCACTACATTACTCATTTTCCTTACGAACTAGACATTTCAAATGATGAAGCCAGTCGTAATCAAACGATTGAGTTTCCACATACTTCTATGAAACTATATCCGCCATGTGTTAGCATTCACTCATTCATAGTCGAGTTATCTGACGTAAGAAATTATTCAGTGAACCGCTATTTAGAATCTCACTCGTACATCCCTTGAATTAAGTTCTACACCTTAATTAGAGGTTAGATTTAATTTCTTAAGACTAAGATTGGGTAAATTTACTATTTTATTTATATTTCCTTAATGTTAATATTAATGACATAGTCAAATGCGTCAGAGTCCACATACAGATAAAATGTAAGTAACCCCTTTGCATTGATTGCTAGATAGATTGTATAAGAAAAAGAAGGAATGCATCTACAACGTGTCATATAAATTACGAGCCAGCTTAAAATGTAATGATTGATTCTGGTTAGAGTTAATTCTCACTGTAATTAGTAATTGTATAACAGTAAGTGTTTACCATGGACAAGTGCTAATTAGGTGGGTTCCTAAGTATGCATTTGATAATACTTTGTGAAACCGTGTTCCTAGAGATAGAATTAGTGTGACATAAAGATGTCTAGGCTATACCTATGATAGTACAGTTCGCGAATAAGTAAAGGCTATTGACACACGCAATTAGCTACCCTCCCATGCATTTTAATAAGCCCGTCGTATTTTTCTCTATACCAAGAGTGATTCTGCAGCGTGCATGCATACGACACCAAATTCTAGATTAGCAGTAATGATGGCACACTCTCAAAGTTACCCTAATTCCACTTGACTACATTATTAGCGCTTTCGTATATGGAAGAGTGAGAGAAAGAAAAACGAATATATACATATAAGTACTAGCTATATAGCTATGGCGTATTTTATAACTGGAAGGGAAATGTGGAGAGTACGAGGAACGAAGTGAGGATTTTTATGTGATGATGAAGGAATGATATTCCACCTCGTCTGCTCTCTTGATGCTGATCTCATTAAAATCAGAAATCCGTCCGAGTTGAAAGAGCGGAGAGTAAATAAGTGAAGTGAATTGAGGTTGAGTGTAGACGAGTATACAGAACTTTGCTTACTGTGTCCCTTTTCCGCATTAGCTTATCAGCTCAATACGCAGCATTAGTTTTATCATAACAATATTATATCCTCCTTTGCACTGGCTAATGCTTCGTTTGCTCTTGCAAGAGAGAAGTTTTGTGTATAATGACGAAGCAAGGCAGATCTGTAAACTCCAGACGATTCATTTTCTCTGTCTCTCCTACTGATCCAATCTTGTCGGATATAAACAAACTCCACACCACATGAGACTTGACTTTGACGGGATACGCCATGAATTACCACAAGCTAGAATACTACATCAGAATAGTAATATGTAGAACTGCCTTTAGTTTCTGATTACTTATATCGTGTTGGTTATTTACCTGACACAGAAAATATTCTTACGTATGTAGACACAACACTGGTTGCTGCATTTACTGATAGCTATACGCTTTGCTTTTGGTACTTTCAAGAATCTACTTTGGCAGCACAAAATTATTTTGCTTAACATCCTTTGTGAGAAGTTATCACGATTTGTGTGATGCAATGTGCAACATATAATTTCGTCTTTCATGCGATCTAGATCGATATTATCTACACAGAAAATTTAATTAAGCAATCATAATTTTGTCCTGTGTATTTTTATACAGAGAACCATGCAGTTATATGTAATTGTATTTAAAGAACTATTTAAAGTCATAATGAACTGCTTGTTCGGAGCAAATATTTTATTTATTATTAGTAAAGTGAATGTTCGTCTTATTATTATCTGTGTGAATGCACATTAACATTATAGAAAGTGTTATGAAAGTGCTGAGCACAATTATGTTACGTCAGTAGAGTTAAAAGCGCATAAAATACATGACAAGGCAACGTGACATGAGCGTGAATTGCTGAATGGACCGATTTTGCGGATGACTAATGCATTCTTTGAACTTGAACAGGGAAATGTTATGTAGGCAGTTCCTTTCTTTTGCATTTTTATCATACTTGCTTACTTCTTAGATAAATAACCTTTACAAATGCCAAAGTTTATTATTTTCATTTCATGTAATGAGTGACATAAACAGAATTTGTGATTCGCAATTGCGCTTTCGGTTTCTGCAGTAAAATATATTCATGTCCATCAGAAGTTTATTCAGCGCTTTGAAATATCACAGTGTTTACTTAAGTGTGTAACACATGATCTATATATTTACAGTATTTTAATTTAAATAATTAACCCTTTACTGTGTACTAAAACCTATTTTATATATTTTGTACATAATTGGAAGAGAAGAATTTCTTTGTGTGTAATTAAAACAAGAACAATGTGGGTAATCTATGTAAGTTATACAAAGTTAAGAATTCCAAATGAAACGGTGTTTCTTCAGATGCTCGAAGCATATAGGGAGTCTCATAGCTCATAAGGTTAGATACATACATATACACAATACTAGATGCTCGATATGATCTGTATAGTTATGTACAAATAGGTGTCTTCTTTATTTACTTTGTATGCTATTATATCAGTAGTATCATAACTAACTAAGTGAGGTGCACTCACAGTTTCAGTTTTCCGTCCCAGGGATGTGTATTATAGCCGCAGGTATTCTGGTTGCCTCCATATGCATTGTGTGCAATTCTTAAAGGATCAATGCTTTTCTATATAGTTTCCAAGGGAAGGGCTATGCGACCAGATGCTTTGGCGAGACCCTTAAATATCTAGAGAAAAATTGTCACGTTATTTGAGCGGATGGATGTTTGTGACAGTCAACGGAAACTCCAGTAGGTTTCATCTGTCTAGGGCTAGACTATATAGAATATAGATTGGGATAGAAGGTATAATTTTCTTCCTGCCAATTTCAACGTAACAATCTCATCCTCACTTAACCCTAAACTAAATTCTCTGAAACAAAGAGCCGTACAAAGAGCCGCAGCTTTAATTAATTATATTACATATGTGAAGATAGTATATAAAGGAGGGTATAATATAAACAAGTTCATTTTAAAATATAACCTACATAATACGTAGGAAGTTAAAGATATTATATACCTATATGTAGGTGCTCATTTAGCTAATCACGTTCACTTGGCCATGTTATTCTTGAATTGAGGATGCTACGTTTAGATTTCCACGATTCAAATAAATGTGAATCAGCTAAATGCATTCTTGCTAATTGCATGCTTTCCTTTTCCGAGAGCTGTGTGATATATACAACAAGCGGGGTTATATAGCCATAGCAAAACAATGGCCCGCTGACTCTTTGGAATCATCTGAAGTTTAATCAAGTTTAGCTTTAGCACTCCCTATCATGATTCCGTTTTGTGTTTAAACATTAAAGGAGAAAAGATACCTCCCATCGAGTTTGTTATTGGAATCAGTGTCTGTTATGCTATAAATTGTTTCTACTGTTGTATACATATAGAGATATATAGATTGCATAACAAGAAATACACAAAATGTATCATAATATCATACGGAACATTATTTTCAGTTATTCAAAATTTGATTGAATAATGTAATGCGCACAATTTCGCCTTGGTCAATTATACATAAAATAACGTAGCGTTGTGTTCATGAGATGAATGTGAAGTTGTAAATGGAGATGAGTCTTCTGGTTAGTATTTAAGTGGGTATTACAATTGTATGAATGCGAAGTGAATGAATGGCTTTAGTGTGTCAGCTATAAATGCCCCTGGCCTGGTTTGTCTGGCTTAGACATTTTATTAGAGTAACACCCTCATCTTATTTGGACCGGACCTAGGCAACACCATGGCACAGCCATGCGGGGTGGAACTTTCATTCAAAATTATTTCCAGTAGTGTGGGCATTGGCAGGAGGCTCTATGGAAATGACACAACGGCAGTTGCAGTCGCACCGCACATATTATATGTATGATGAATTTTTCCTTGAAAGCATGCAGTTCCCTTAACATTGAATTGCATTGCGCTCGTGGCATTTGAGCTTGCCGAGGAGATGATCTGCAGCTAACTCGACAAATGCAAGCAACGTGTCGGCAAATATTATTAGCGAGTGGGAATGGGCATAAGGAACAGGAGAGGAAGAACAGAGAAGGAAAACAGATCAGAGAGAGTGAGACACAGTCAAAGAGACACACACCCTCTCTGCATGTCGTGCAAGTACATGTATCCGAAAGTAATTGGATGTGGAGGATGCATTGTAAATTCTTTCTTTTCTTGTTGCCCGCACCATTATGTAAGTATTAGCTGAAACACACAGAGGAAGGCAATATTAAATGCTTGTCACTGTCAACGAAACCATATCGGGCAGAATTTGTGTGAAGGAACATCACGTACAAATATATTTTATACACGTTTACGCTTAAATGAAATACTTTATTTATTGAATACCCATATATAAATTCTCTAGTCCTGTGTATTAGAAGTGTAATAATGATGGTGATGTTTAAATAATCACATTGTGGATTCACAAGAATCAATAGATTTTTGAAAAATGTCTGTTTTTTGTCATGTATAGTGTGAAGATAGCTGGAAAGGAAAGTAAAAGTGGTTTTAGGGTACGTCCGATGGCAAGAGAGGATGATCGGTTTCATTGATAGCTCCGTTTATACTAAGTTTACAAATTAACAGAGCGGAAATTCGGAGTTGGGGTAAACTCTTGGAGTCTGTTGAGAGAATGAAATATTGCATTCTTTGGTTGACAGAGTTGATAGTGGAGATGGGGGAATTGAGTAATGAATTTAAGGAAAGAATTTGAAAATCTAATTTGTTGACAATGTTGAGTGAAAAATGATCTCTTGATTTAATTTAGTGATTCAGCTTATAATCTTATTCGAGTCAAGCAACCGCTGCATTCTGTAAAAGCTAATTAAATTATTATTCCCTCGATTTCTCTGCACGAATAACTTGCATTGTTAATTATTTTCATGTGAGATTTATGGTTGTAGTCCGTTTAGCAAGCGGACTTTTCCTTGTGCTGGTTCACCAAGGTTTTTATATATACTATCAAATATAATTGCTATTTATTATTTATATAAGCTTAATATTATGTTCCCGTTTATAAATGGCTTTGTATGCGGGAGATAAAAAAGGACACTTACGGCGTAATAAGTATCTGTAATTGAGACTTACTTAATTCATTGCACTGGAAATAAGTAAACCTAAACTATATGAACGATCGTTTTTTCATCCCCATTTGCCAAACTTCATTTCTAGCTTGACTCGTTA
This sequence comes from Pogonognathellus flavescens, assembly GCA_019776165.1. Taxonomy (NCBI): domain Eukaryota; kingdom Metazoa; phylum Arthropoda; class Collembola; order Entomobryomorpha; family Tomoceridae; genus Pogonognathellus; species Pogonognathellus flavescens. The sequence continues at coordinate 10,846 of JABASD010001010.1, read as the reverse complement.
ACATATGTAATTAGTTGTTAATTAAGTGTACTGACTAATTTACAGACACGACTAACAATGCGTTTATCTTGAACATGATTATAATACATATGTAATGAAATAAGTTCTCAACTGATCTTACAGATGTTTTTATGGGAAGAAAAAGAATCGTATAGCTTCAGTTGTAGTAATATGTAGGTAATTAATGCGTTCATTTATGTAACGATGTAAGCGATTCTTCTACAGCGCTAGTGTGGAGGATCTTTATCTAGAAGCTCCGCTCTTCTCGTTCCTTATCTTTATTACCATTGCATTGAAATGTTTACGTTGAAGCTTTGCTTGGCTTCATTGGAGTGCACATGCAGTATACCAGGATATTTGTAGTCAGTCCTCACATAACATATGCTCGTTATAGAGTGGAAACGACCGACTGTTTGTAAACTAACAAGCTATAAGCTTATTTACAAAAACCTTAGTAGACTCTGTTTGTTTGTGTATGTCAGTTTAAGCCTGTAATAGGCTGTAGTGTATCTAAGTAAGTGGAAAGCATGGCAGGAAGATAATTTAAATTACACGGGACGTTTCTTTTTATTTACTACTTGCTACTTTGCTACTGCCTAATATGCTATCATCAGTCCCAAGAGATTTACAATCTACCAGCAGTTTGTAGTTCTAAGTAAGAAATTGTGTAGGTAGGTGTTCCTGAAATGGCAGGAAGGAACACAAGGAAGTTGAATTTCGCTTTTAAAATGTCGTATTTTACTTTTAGTGTTTTCCCGAGAAATGCTGCTGGACCTGGTTTCATTTGTTCTTTTCTTTGAGTCGTAACAGGAACATTACATTACAGCACTACTAAAAGAGAAAGATAATCAATCAGGCATAGGATATCTGAGGACTGAGAGAGAGGGAGATAATAGTGACATAGAACTTGTTAGTGACAGACAGATGAGGAAGATGTACATTCAGCTATAAAAAGAATGTAAGTGCAGAGTAATAGGAATATATATGGGATTAGAGTGGTATATAGAGTCACTATATGATATATGCCTCTGTAGTCTTGCCATGTCATGATGGCCGAGTGAATAGTTGGAAGCGATTTATTAAAGCCACATTTCACCATTTGCACCTCACTGAACACACGACGAATCTAATAGAATTCAGTTGAAGCGGATGAGCTTTTCCCTTTTACTTTGCTGGATGTACTACACTCTGTCTGCTTTTAAACAGAGTTTGTGTAGCTTTGCAGCGAAACTTGCATGAATCACATTAGTCATAGTACAATTCCTAATCTTTTTCTTCGAATGCAAACGGGAATAGTAATGTGAGGGTTTAACAACTTACCAGAGTTCTCTTTCTCTTATGACTTGGCGTGGTGTTGGTTTGAGTTTCCGTTTGCAAGTTTTCCACGGGAATCTTTTTCCATCCCATACAGTACTTTTTCGGTGTGGGAATAAAATGTCTCCGTGTGTCTTCAGTCTTAAACAAGCTCCCCTCCTCTTCTTTCCATTCTTTTCCTCTGACACAAGAAACATTACCAGCAGAATAATAAAGAACGTCTTCTATTTTCTTTTTTCCTTTCTCGATTCCGAGAAAAGAATGCATATGTATGTAGGTAAGGTATACAACTTCCAATTCCTTCTATATACAGATAAGCAAATGAGCATTAAGTGAGACAAAGTTAAAACGGGGGATAAATACGGTTATGTAAAGTTGTTCAATGGCAATGCATGTAAGTATGGAAATGATTGGGACAAGATTGATACTGTGATTTGGATGGATTACAGCCAGTGACTTAAAATCAATCACTAATCTTACTTTTGGCTGTAAATCTTGAGAAAGATTAATGACAGTAAATTCCCAAGTCAACTTATGAGTGCCAAAATGCAATTGTGGTTGTTTTCTACATTTCCTAGCGGAATCGTCCTCCGTGGGGTACACATTTCTTGAATTGTATGGTGGTACGGAATTTGGTATAATAAGTTGTAGGCATATTGTATTTTACTTCGATGATATTTTACATAGAGATGTTTCTAATTGTGTGGCAGAGTCAAAAGGTATAGAAACTATATATACCTTTTCATCACTAGCCACAAAATTAAATTTACTGTCTCCACCAATGTGTCTACTGTCTACTCAGTCTGCATTGCAGTCTCATTTGGCTTCTACATATTACATTTCATGATTTGGTCGTTTACGATGAAGAGAAGGGATTCCATAGGAGTCTTTGAGTCTATATTATTATTACACTGGCCAGATTGAAGCTTTATATTATATGATTTCTCTAGAAACGTTGTGTAGAGCTGCTTCATCAGAGTTTGGTTGAACCACGATGGAATAAGCCCATAGCTTTTCTGGATAGAGTTCATTCATCACATTATATTCTGCATTCTTCTTACGACCTTGTTTGTTGCCAGTCAAACTGACAAGTCTCATATTTCTTGTTCAGCATTGAACAACTTGAAGTCAGGATTCTGCTGAGCTTCATCATTTGCGTTTGTCGACTTTATTCTTCAACTTTCTTCCATGGATAACTCTCTGAAGTGTCTGAAACATTTTCTTCTATATCAAACAAAATGGTGATTCATCGTAGTCGTATGATTCGCATGATATGCATTTTCACCGCACTTAACTAACAATCTGATAAATTCTCCTTTGACCGGATGCTGTGTCCAGGTTGGTCCAATCCTCTTGTCTCACTGCATGCAATGGCAAGCAAAAAGCGAAGTGAAAAGATCATTTTTATCTTCTGCTGGCTAGTGGCTAGGGCTAGAGTATACTTGACCCGAAATCCTCGGGTAATATTTTCCCTCCACTCCTTAATTCTCCGGCCCTCGATGATATTGTCTTATCACAGCACATTAGATTTTACATTTATTATTATGCAGGATGTAACCCAAAAATACATAATTGACTACTCCAATCCAATTAGTGCAGTTCAATATTTTTTATCTGTGTATGCGTAATGTGCTAATGAATAACAGCCAAAGAGTTTCGAAAAGCAATGTATTTTGCCTACTTAATCTATCGTCTCGCAACTCTCTGATAACAGCCTCTCTGTGCCTTTCTTAGTACGATCTTAGTAAGTATGTTTAGAAAAGCGAAAACCTACATACCTACCACCTACACTATAGAAATACACCTCATATTTGTAGCATACATTTCTACATTTAATTTAGTTCTTACATTATAGTATTAGTACTCAACAATAAATGTAACAATTTATTTTTATTTTTGCAGAAATCAGATTGGCAGAATAAATGATGGCCAATCAACAAGTCCAAATCTCCGGGCAGCCCACAATTATTGCCCCTGCAGGACAGTTCCTCAGAGCTCAAAATGTAATGCAAGCTACAAATATCCTGCAGAATGGAAACACCATCGTCGCAGGTAAATATGCTTTCCGAATTCCAAAACATTATTAATTAACCAAAATTAAGACTTGAAATCCCAAGGATGTGTACCAGTTAATTAGTAGTTAGACACATTTTAAAAACGCGTCTCTTTTATGGTATCTTCTTGCAGCCCAAGGACAGAATGTTGTTAGAGGCGGAGTTCAACAACAAGTTCTCCAGTTTCCTATTCAGCAAACGATTCCGGTTCAAATTCCTATTGCAACAGCGAACGGGCAGACGATTATTCAAACAGTTCATATTCCTATTCAGACTTTGGCGACAGCAATGCCGAATGGAGGTGGACTTCTCCAGGGAGGACAAATTCAGATTATTCAACCACAAATTCAACAAGTGCGTTATGTGATTGTACTGTATTGTTACCTACGACTAAAACTTTTGATTTAACTGCAAATGAAGTATAATGCATAGAGATTTAATGTAACCAATGATAAAATTATAGTATGTAGCTGTACAAATTAAGGTGTTTACCACAATTAATTAATTTAGGACAACGCACATGAAATGTGATATGGTCATTGGTCAGGCTAATCCAAGCTCTGTGCTACGTGATGTACATAATGATCCCATTGGTAGTAGTGTAGCATAGCACATCTATTTCTTTTTCATTTTCTCCCCACCTGTGTTAATCTCGTCTCATGTCACAGAAAAGGAACACTAATTAGGATTAGGATCTTTGCTAAAGTAGGTATAGGCAGAGGCAGGTAATACAAAATAGGAAAAATGCTGCACGTGCAAATAATCTCCATTTATCAAAATTTTGTCTCAAACTAATTGTTTTTGTGCACTCACAACGTTTACTAGACCATATTACAATTACGATATGGTACACTCATGTATTAGACAATGTGTATGTATAGGCTATAGGTAAAAGCACAATATTTATGGGGAATGGTAGCAGTTGAAATCAGGTTTATAGTAGCTAACGAGCTGATGACTCATCCACAAAATAGAGAGCTCCCCACACGATCATCATGGGATTATAGCTGATGCTTATACATTAAAAATAATTAATAGAGGATGAACATGATAATCTTTCTTTTCGTGTACCACACTACTTGTGATAACAACATACTGTTGTTGCACATTATTAATTGACTATAATTGAATGTTCTGGTTTAATTAATTTGCAGAATCATCAACAGCATCAGTTCGCCCAAGTGATAACACCCAATGGGCAAATTCAGTTGGCTCAGATTCAACCAGCTCAAACCGCGACGAGTCAGGCAGGGACTACTAATTGGACACAAAATGCTAATGGAACTATTACAATTCAAGTGAGAAAATCCCGGATTTTTTCTCCCTTTACAGAATGATATCGAAATATTTAGTCTTGTTGTGTATATTACTGAAGAATTGATAATAATGATGTTGGTGTTTATAAACAGACGTCCGTCGGGGGTGACAATGCCACAAATACAGTGTCTCAAGTATCATCAACAACCCAGGCTTCAAATGGTGTCACATCGACAACACCAACAGTGGTAACAGCTCAAGCTCAACCAGCACAGCAACAACATCAACAAGTCACAATTCAAGGTTCTAATCAACAATTTACAGTAATCCCTGCGAATGCTCTTGGACAGCTTGGGCAGCTGGGACAGGTCAGTTATGGTGTATGTATTCAACAAATCTCTGAATAAAGCTATTATCAAAATTTGCTCAAAAGATGAAATAATAATGGTAAATTCTGTGTATTTCAGTTACCATTTCAAAATATTCCTGGCCTAGGGAATGTGCAACTAATTCCTGCCGGTACATTAACGTTAGCTGGACAAGGACAAAATATCACAGTACAACAGCAAGGTTCACCGAGCACCCAGCAACTCGTACAAGCAATCCAAGGCAATAATATTTTAGGCTTGGGAAATTTAGGAAATTTAGGTAACTTACCTATTTAAATATTTTAAATTTTAATTGTTACGATTCTTTTGTAAATGCTGGGCTTATTGCAATGTGTTATTTTTTACAGGAACTCAGCAATTACAACAAGATCCTCTTGACCCTACCAAATGGCAAGTGATAAATCAGTCACCTTTGGTGGTCACAACGGCTTTACCAAATGGCCAGACTGTAACAACTATCAAAGCAGAACTAGAAAAACCTAAAACGAGACTTAGAAGGGTGGCATGTACTTGTCCAAACTGTACTGATATAGACGCAAGGTATTTTATCAAATTTGCCATTTTCATTAGGAATTACATGCAAATTATTTTTGCAATTTGCAAAGAGGTTATTTATTCAATTATGTTATATTGAATTTTAGAAATAATGGAGAAAAGAAGAAGCAACATCTGTGTCATATCCCAGGATGCGGAAAAGTGTACGGCAAGACTTCTCATCTTCGAGCTCATTTACGATGGCACGCAGGAGAAAGACCATTTGTATGCCAATGGTTATTCTGTGGAAAACGATTTACACGGTCAGACGAGCTTCAGAGGCATAGAAGAACCCACACGGGAGAGAAACGATTCCAGTGTCCTGAATGCCTTAAGAAATTCATGCGAAGTGACCATTTATCCAAACATATCAAAACCCATACGAAAAATAGAGGAGGAGTCGACACGGGAGCAGTTGGTGCAGCAAAACAAACCATTATCATCAAAACGGTAAAACCATAACCATACATCTCTAAGAATATTATGCATACTTATCGTGCATATTCTGAATAGTTGAAAATAAATGTTTAATATTTGTTTTAGGAAAATATGGATGATTTGGAGACATTAGCCTCAGACGAAGATGGAATGGGTGAAGAGGAAGTTGACGGAGAGGGGGAAGTAGACAACGAAGAGCAGGAAACGGAGGAATTGATGATTACAATCAACACCGATGGAGAACAGCCAGAACTAATAATTAATGACGGTTCGATAGAGAGTCAAGGATAGGATTTGTTTCCGTCTAGTCTCGGTAACCTGGGATTTAGACTGGGAGCAACTTACGATGCAAATATTCTTCTGATGTAGACAAACAGCGAGCAATTATTCAAGAAGTCTTTCTCTTTCCCTTATTATCCTTCCCATACTCACAAATAACTCTGAAACAAGTGAATATATCTGGCTGCGAGTACAAACTAACTAAAAATTGTTTAGTGTACTTGTGTACGTCTTGTGGACTTAATCTATGTAAGTATAGCTACTAAGATTATTTTTTGTGTATTTGTTCATGTGTATACTAAGTAGATAAGTATAGAGAATACGTACAGAAATACTTTACGTGAAGGTAATATTTAATAGGGATATATATACGAGTCCAAAGTTTAACAGTACTTTTAAAATAGTCATCTTGACCCATTGGGGAAGTGAAATACAAAGTAGTACTACAATTCTGCTGCAGTTCTCACATTTTCTATACCACTATTTAAATGATTTTTGTAAATGGTAGACACAATTGTAATTTTGCTATGTAGGTAGGTATTACACATGATGCTAAAAATGTGTTGTTTAAATAGAATGAACATACTTGATGTTAATTAGGACAGTACAGAGTAAAGGTGTATAAAAATACATTATTTATTAAATTCTTATATTCAGTTAACTATTTGGCTTGTCTTATTAGAAGTTTTTACAGAACTTGCAGTAGTAAAAAGAATTTAACATGTAATAAAAGGGGTTTCAAATCTTTGCGTATTTAATAATACAAAGCACTAACTAATTAAGACTTGATTTGATAAAAGTATTTGCTGATCTTATAGGCTGCCTATTGTTAACCATGGCGTAAAGAGCGTTAATCCTTGTGATAGAATACATATTAGGGATTCATTACAGTAGAATTAAATAGTTGTGTAAGTTTGGCCATACTTTTGTAGGTTTTTCTGAAGAATTGCTATTACGTGCAGCGAAAGTGACACATTCATCAACTGCTAAAATATTTGTCAGATTATGTAGCGACTTTCCTTTTCCTTGTACCAAAAATGTTATTCGTAGTTAGTGAAATTATTATAATTGACAATTTTATACAAATGTTTATGGTTAGTAAAACTAGAAATAGTTTAGGTATATAAATACGTTAGATATGTATAATAAGAGTTTACCTATAGAGTTTATATTATTAGTGTTGTGTGCGTGTGCTTATAGATGTTTTATATTATGGGTTCTTTTGTAGTAAATGTCTTCAAACGATATTGGAAATCAATATTATATCTTAATATTTTAAGTATTTGTAGATTACTGTTAATGGAAAAATCTTTATTACTCGTAATTTGAAATCTCATGAACTGTATTTTTGTAAAACATTGGAAATGACGGTGTTTAAATGTCATTTCCGGCAAATATTTATTAAAAGGATTGTTTTCCTACTTATAGAATCGTCATCTTTCTTGTTATTATTATTGTGTCATGTAAAAGTTATGGTGCCCTTTGAATATAAAATTGTAATAATAATAGCTATGAATAAATATGCAGTCTGATAATGAGAACAAAATTTTGCACAGTGTATACTAAATTGGGATAGATTTGCACTTTTAAGCTTCAGCTACATACAGCGTAAGTCCTTCCTGTCCTAAGTGGACCTATAAGTCATGTACAGACTGCATACATTATAGTAACGAATTAAGAAAGACAAATTGTAAGCTATGAAGGCGTTATTTATTCCGCATCCAATTTCCTGGCAATTTTTTGCACACATTCTCCATCCCAACAGCGACCACCGTTGCCACAAGGAGTATCTTTAAAACAAAGGCAAGTCATTAAAAAAAGCTGAAGAAAATATTTAGTAATAGTATGAACATCAAACGGGGAAAAAAATCTTACCATCTCCTGCTGGAATATTGGACTGATATTTGTTAGTCGCGATTTTCTTGGACCCATCTGCAAGAGTTGTCGTGTTCACGACTTTGCAATATATATTTTTGCACAAGGTGGATGCATCTTTATCATCCACTTCTGCCTCTTTATTCTTCATGAGCGTTTGACACATTGCTTTCATAGATACTTTTTGTCCAATGTTCTTTGTAGAAATAGCAACAAATTCATTTTTGTGTTCAAATGTTCTCAAGCAATCTCCGTAATTGGACATAACCAATTTTTTCATAGATCGCACGCTACATTTGCTAAACCGAAATTTGTTTTTAGTTCCATAACCCACATAGCTCATAATGTACCCATCCTTCCAGTCACAATCGGAGGAAGAGCCACCTCCATCGTGATCTGAACCCAAGTTATGGGCTAATTCATGAGTTATGGTGTAGAGACCCGCGTAGAGCCCATTGTCCTCTGCCACTGAAGTGCCCATTGATGCCCTAGCGCCATGGTTTAGAAAACAAGCTCCTTTTAACCATGCGAGTCCTGTAGTTGATTTTTCGTATGCACCCTTCTCATCTTTCATTTGTAAATCGGCCCCACTAATAAAAATGGCCAGGTCGTGTTTAGGGAGACTGGCCAAATTTTGGTATATCGATTCAGAGAACTTTTGAAGTGTGGAGGAGATATCGTAGCCACTTTTATCGGGGATTTTGTTTTGCTCCATGAATGCCTGTGCTCCAGGGGAAGTTATTGCCTTTACCCCTGAAATTAGAAACGTTATTTTCACATCCGTTATCGTAGCGAATCGATTATTGACTGCGTGGAATAAAATCCCTGTGTAATCAGTGATATCGCGAATATTTCCATGAAACTTTTTGAAAATAGTATGATCGTACACAATATACAATTCTGGTTCACACTCAGCTTTCAAATTATTCAAATTTAATGAACGACCTAGTTTAAAAGGCCTTGGTCCAGGGTCCAAGAAATCTTTTATGGATAGTTGTGTAGAATTCTCTGTGTTTTTGAAGAAAGACTTTGTTGCAAGCACATCATCACCAGTAGAATTGAATTCATTATCAAGGACAGCAACATCCTCAATAATTCCGCGAACTTTGCGTATTCCACCATCACCCAATGATCTAACTGAAAAAGAAGCTTGTTTTTCAGAATTTATATAATAACGATCTTCTATTTCTTTAATATCCTTTTCCGTAAGAGTCGCATCTCTTAACACGATTGTATTGCTTTCAGTATCTTCCCCGAGTGTTTGAAACTTAAAATTTGGGGCGAAGATAGAACGTCGTGGCTTTTCAACATTTGCATGATATTCAGTATCAAATGCTGTAATTGTGATACTGTATGGATCATGTTTTATCGAATCGGTTGAATCAAAGCGTTTAATTCTCTTTACATTTATTTTGGCTTCCTCTTGATATTCAACGTGCGATTTCGTATATCTAATGAATTCTTTGGAAGAGCCAAGTGTGAAGGCAGCACCAAATGTTGTAAATCTGCAGCTGAAAATGCATAATGCAGAACCGACGAAAAGATTTACGATTTTCATTGTATGCGGCGAATATTAGTTCTGAACTCATCAAAAAAGTACCAATTGTATAATAATTTTGTGCACTTTTATGTATGTAGTTCACGTTTTTATGTGTTTGGCTGCTGCATTTCCTTTGCTTTGTATTATAGGAAAATAAAAGACAATAACAATATCCATTGTCCTATGAAGATGACGAGTTGTACATATATAGAATATATACCTATATACATACATAATCACATTTTTCTCTCCTAAAAAAACTATAAGTAGTACAGTACAGATAGTAGTTATGACGTCTATACAATCCTTTTTCTAAGATTCAATTTCACATGAAATCTGTATCTTTTATCTGTATATAACATGGTTTACATTAAAGTGTAAATATTTAAGTAAAACATTGGAAATGGCATAATTTTAACAATTTATTTGTTTGTACCAACGTCACTACTCCATCTATTTACATTCAGTATGTAATAATAATTAGTAGGTAATCATAACATTTAATCAGGATTTTGGTCGAAAATTGTCATCTTTATTATGTGGTATGAAAAAGTTATGATATCATTTGAATATGAATTTTCAATTATAACGTTTCTTTACGCTGACTTTACACTTTAAACTTTAATAATATAATAGTAATAACACTTTACATAACATGGAGAAAGTAAAAATGAAAATGTGTCATGTGTGACCTATGCTGTGTTCAATCATGTGTAATGCGTATGCATAATTTATTGTCTATATAATAAACGGGGAATTTTTAGCAGACATTCTCCATCCCAACAGCGTCCACCGTTCCCACAAGGAATATCATCTCCTGCTGGAACATTTGACTGATAGTTGAAAAAGAATTTTTTCATATTACCTCCTACGTCTAAGGAAGTAAAATATTGGCAATGGATATTTCTGCACAAAGAAGTATTATCTGTATCTGGATGTACGATAACATTTGGAGTCTCCATTAATTTTTGACACATTTCCGTCATAGTCACTCTGTGACCAATATTCTGTTTAGAAATAGCTACAAGGGAATTTTTGTGTTCAAAAGTGTGCAGGCAGTCCGCGTCATTTGTCATCACAAAATTCTTCATGGAACGCACACTACATCTGCTAAACCGAAACTTATTTTTAGTGCCATAACCCAAATAGCTCATAATGTATCCATC
>JABASD010001009.1:0-50442 GCA_019776165.1 Pogonognathellus flavescens | reverse complement strand
ATACGCCCATGATTTTGAATGGCTACTAAAAACAAATAAACTTGAAGCACGAATCAATTTTTGAATTATTAATTAATTAATTAATAGTAATAAAGAGTCTTAACATTTCGTGATATTTGAGCCGTCTGGCGGTACGACCACTAGATTTACTGATCAATTACATTAACTTAGCTTTATTCCTCTCATAGCAATTTTTATCAAATTATATAATTTGCATAGCTTAATTTTCAGAGACACTCACACACAAACGGACGTAACATTTATAAAATATGAGACCGTGTGAATTCTACAAAGAGGTAAAAATGAGCATTAAACTGTCGAAACACATAATAATTTGTTAAACCAAACATTGAAGTCAGCTTTTAATTGGGTGGAAACAATCGTCAGTAACAGGCACGTACCCATGATTGAAAGTTGCGGGGTGCTCGGCAATAGAAATAAGATAATGTAGCACTTATTTTATTGTGAATGAGGCTTCCGGTTTAGTGAATGGGTGTGATTCTAATGTATAGTCCAAAACATAACAGCATTTTAAAAGTCTTGTTGCATCATTTGTTACCTACTCTTTGCAAAATCAATAAAATACCAAGCGTTAGCTCATATTATATTCTGGGGGGTGCCTAAGCACCGTAGCAACCCTTCTGGGTACGTGCCTTATCAGTAACATGAGAGTTGACTTCGAAAACAGCTCCGACAATTTGTGACCAAAAACCGCTCGGTATCGGCATATTTCGGTTAACCGATTCTCTTTTTCAAAAACCTTTTATTATGCACTATTAGTTACGGTACATGCTACATTAGACGAGTATACATGATAAGCTAAAATAGGTTGCAATTTTAAGATAAGTAATTAGTGGTTCCCTATTGTGCATAGGTATGTTCGTACACATGCATTGTGTTTATCTGAATAAACAATTTTACTAATAACAATAAATTAATTTTTGATTAAGCATTTCATACGGCACTTTACAAATAGTCCCCGCCAACCGATTACGTACGTGTGTACCTATTACCTGTATATACCTGCCGGAGTTACCTACTCGGTGCATGTGAAAATGAAAATGCAACACCGAAGCAAGAAAGAACCTTTATTATCCTACACAAAATATCAATAAATATCTAGCCTATCTGCCAAGACGAAAGTAAATGTCATGTGTAATATACGGACCATTGAAGAAACACAGAAATCTAATACATTTACATGAACGAATGAATGTAGGTAACATAAAACCTAACCACTCAACGAGTTCAACTTGAGTCAAAGAAAAAGTAGTAGTAGAAACCAAAGCTGTTGGAGTTATTTGCTGGAGCTAGAAAATGGTAAGGGAAATATAGCGACCATCAACCTGGCAAAGTAGGCGCTGAAGGTGGGTTGATGGCAAAGTGAGAACTGTAAAGTAGCCATGGATACTGCCAAAGACAGAACACAACAAACGCATAGCTGACAAAAAGGTACCTCAACCCTCACCTAACCCTTTCCAGATAAAATGGTTCTTGAAACGGAGTTGGAGAACGTAGGGATCTCTTTACAGCCAACAGCACTGTTTCTGCTAAGTCACTGCTAAAGACAAGAAAACAAGAGAAGCCTCTTCCTCCACTGTCTTGTCTGGTACCCTTCTTCTGGTTCTGGGCTATTGCATGCAAGTCATACGCTACTCACATACAATACAATCAGCTGAACCACCTAATCTTCTCCTGGTCAAAATCTCTACATTTGTCCACTCACACACCGTAGACATTAAACAGTGACTTTCCAGCTCCACTACATATTTAGCTACTCTTCTGTGCTCCACAAATTTTTATCTTCTCATACGAGATAGTCAATTCATAATTTTCTTCCACACAACTTCTAGTAGATATATGGCAGTACAGTTTCACATCCAAAAAGAAAATTAATTAACACCTGTACATACTGCTAGTCGTAAAGAAAATAATTTAGTGCAATCAGATTATTAGATATAAATTAGACATATATACACATTTAGAATTTCATTCTCATTGATAGAATCATTTCGCAGATCATTTGTACCGTAATTTGTTTTGTTGAAGCAGCTATTTGATTCAGTTCTATTAGAAACAGAGGTTGAGATTTTTCAAAGCAATATTTTCAGGGATAAATCAGTTTGGAAAATATACGTTAACTACTATGTAGAAAATTGTCTAGGCATATTATAAAGATCATGAATACTTGTCAGGTGTGTAGAATAATAGAAGGTAGCTTATTACAATCATAGAATTATATACCAAATACAAGATTAAAGATAAAATAGGTATTCATTACAAAAGGACAACCTGCATATTATAATTGTTAAACAACGTGTAAGAAGTAACTGGAACATTGATCTCATTGACGTCAATCTGTGTCGTGCTTGTGCTGTACTATATCGTATTACAAATATTAATAGGTAAAACTATTTTACTAAAAACTCCTTAATTGCAAGTTCAATGTAACTGCAACATTTTCTATAACAGTTTCACTCTCAGTGTGCATTTTCCCTGGTTTATCATTGAAGATTAGCCGTCTCTTGTTGCCTTCCAGGAATTTGCAACCCTGAATGTAAGACAATAGAAAGTAGCCATTCATGACAACTTTCCACGTAATAAGTTACATCAATAAAAATCTCATCACACTCCCATTCGCTGTGTCCTGGAGGCTTCCGTCTGCGGAAATAAATATCCATACTCTTTCCTTCACTCTTCCTTCCCTCATACGAAACCTACAAGATTGGCTCAGTACTACATCAATTGAAAATACATATCATCTTACCAATTACACGTAACATAGAAATACGCGTATATAAAACCATTAAATTGATCCCTCCTTCTCACAAGCCAGTGGTCCAAATCTAAATCTACTACTGATCTTCTATTATTATACAACTCTATTTGAGATTGGATTGGCATTTTCTGAAAACATATAATTAAGAATCATTGAGTAGATATATCTCAATTGTGATGTACCTATAAACTTGGTGATTCATGTTTGAACATCTTCATACGAAACTAAATCTTCACGGTTACAAATTCGAAAATAAAATCTGACTTTCTTAATAAAATACCTACTTCTATAGTGAAGTTAGCTCATCGGAGAAAGTGAAAACAGTAATTACATTTACTAACATCTACTACAAGACAAACGAAAGGTTACCTGTACATATTATTTATTTATTATACCATAACAATTATTGAGAGTGATGCAGAGATGCTTCTTAATTTGCTTTTTACACTTCGCATGACATTCCCAACATTTCTGTAAAAATGCTGCTTTAAAACTATTTACTCCTACAGCAACAACATGAACTATCATTATCGTTACTGTTACTATTATCATTCATTTTATGCACTATAAATTGCTATTACTTGTATCGCACATAACTATAGGTAGTACGAAGTATAAAATACGTATTGCACTCTATCAAAATAAAAACCACCATTACATTATTATTCACGTGATTTTGTTTTCTGACATGAGTATGCACTATGCACACACAACTAAGAAATCAATAGTGTGAAAATACATGCACATATAAATTATTTACTTATGTTGTACTTGTAGCATATATCTAACTTGCTTGTCTATGTACCTTGCCTAAAAGTATAAAACCAAGGCAGAACGTGATAATGATAAGTGTATAAAATAATCTGATGAATGTTCGCAGAAACATTTAAAACTCTCATCTTTTGAAATTGTCCTTTTAGTTGCACCTTTACTGTAATTATATTACATTACTCATCTCTGGTTGAAATATTTACATTTGCGACCCTTTAGTGAGTAATCTTCGCATTATGCACTTGTGTTCACTTATTGTTAGTTAGAGTTTAAAATGTGTATAAACATTTTACTCTATATACCTATATAGGTGATCTCTACACATCTTTCCTTTATAGTGTACATATTTTATGATTACTGATTAGTGTTGGTAGTATAATCCTATATACGTTTGTATTGTTGTGTAGTTTAGAGTAGGAAAGAAAAATTGACTGCAGCCTTCATGCAGATTTACTAGAGTTCATATTCCGTCTATATATGATTATATTGTACTAAAGTAAGTATAATCTGTTTTTTGTTTACTTGCTCCTTTTTCTTTTTTCCTTCCCACCTTGCCTTGACGTCTTCAAATGAATTAGTGCAGAAATAATGCCTTAGTAAGCTTGAATAATTCCCTTATCCGTATGGTTTTTATTTCTACTAGACTTTAAAAAAGCATTTTTAAGACATGCTACAGTCTTCCTTTTATTAGCATTCCTCATTTCTTCAGTCTTTTCATACTCCTCCATATGGAAAAAAGATGTACATAGTATAAGTGTACATAACTGTCTAGCTGACATTCTGACATGAACTGGTTTATGTTTTACTATTCTTATAATAATACAGTATGTCTTCGTGGCTTCTTTCTTCTTATAAGATGAATTTTAACATTTATACTTACAATAACGCAGCTGAACCAAAAGTAAACTTTGCCTTTCTGTCTCTTATAGTACCTAAAGGAATCGTAATTAAGCGAATTCATTGTATCCGTTGTAGAGCCTATAGATATATAGGAGCAATATACGTGAGCGTTGTCTATAATCACTGAAAATACTAACTGAGAGATGCGTAATTGTAATGATATTATAAATATTAAACGATTCAGTTAGATGTATTGTATAGAGTGCTTTAGTTACTTTTCTTGCATTGACCTGATTTTTCCGTTGGTTGAAGTTTCTTATCTAATGCATATTTCGTATCGCACGTATTGCATGCAATATAACGGAACGTTGTACGATAATACAACACGTACGCTGTTCACTTGTTACATGAAATTTCTGGCATTGCATTGTTGTAGAACCTTTTCTGTTTCCACAATGCCATTATAGTAATAGTACGTGTACTATGCTAAAAATATAAATATATTATTATATTGCACTGTAATATGATATATGTATATTATATATATATATATATATATAGATACATAGAAGGATAATTTTAAGGTGTATTGGATTGAATGAATTTTATCGGTATTGTAATACCACCACTATAATATGATATATTATATTATATGCAAGTTTCTTTTATTTCATTTTCACCATTCAATCAATCCAAGGAAATTACCTGACATTAAATCATGTATATGCGTACAAAGGAAAAAACTCACTCATGACGATGTATTTGTGTTTTGTTGACTATATAGTTTCTAACTTGCGTCACCAAAGAGTTGCTGTAACGACGTCTAAATAATAATAAACATCATGGATTGGGCATATAACACGACAACCGGGTTAGTGGATATTATATAAATTTGATATTTGTGCGCACTACACATTTCTCACAATTTAACACTAAATAACAATAGTTTCATTCCTATTTACATGCAAACCTGCACAAATTTTATTGCACTTGTATGTAATGGGCTGCGCTTTTATGCTTTTTGCTTCTTTGAAATCTGTACGAATCAACTTTTCATTTCTCTCAGGATTTGTTTACTTTTCCGCTGTGTTGACTGAAGAGCCTTATATTCTGATCATCATTATACATGGTATTGCGTTCTACGCTGTTCAGAGTCGAGATATCTACATAATATTAAAAATCAAATGAATACATACTTAGTGCATGTATGTGAATCTTATCTTCATGTATATACATAAACTTCAATGTTCTGGTAGTCAGATAAGCTTTCTAGTATTAAATTTTTATAATCATACGTAGGTATAGCATAAGACTGTAATTTAGAATAATAGCTGGACGCTTTAAATCAATAATGGCCAACTATAGATAATTTCATAGCCGTTGCATGCAGGGAACAAATAAAACAATAAACAGACGCTTGGGCGTCTCAACAATAATTTTAAGCGTGTAATTAAAATGTCCAAGAAACTGTATGTCTCTCACACCTGATTTAACTTCGGTCTATTAATATCCCAATTATGCCGAAATCCATTTTAAAGTAAATAGTACCTGTAAATATGTACGCGCGTTAAACTACTCTATGCAATTTACAATTTTTATATTACTCGTTGTTTTTTCATTGCACTATGCACACCTGGCAAAATATATAGTGTGTGGTGGAATTGCAACTGCACGGAGAATTTAATATCATTTTGTTGTAATTATATATTGTAACAATGTAAGTTTGTACGTGTAGATAACACAAAGATAATGCTAATAGGTTAGGTGAGGCTACTACAAATCGTTTTCCATTTCATTCAAGTAAAATGCAATATGCAATATATTATAGTTGAAATAACACACAAACTTCTACATCTCATGTAATGTAGTAATGTAGAGATTAAGAAAAGAGAAAAGCAAAAGGCGAAGTTAAGGGTTAGTGAAGCGAAAATATGTGGCAAGTACCTATACAACTCCAACTCTGCATGCATGTGGAATTTTCGCTTGAGATTGTTATTATTTGCAAGAAGCAACCATTCTATGCTACACCTATTTCTTTTGTACACTGTAAGCAGTCCTTTATTAGTGCTATCCTTTGCAAGTAAAAATAATAAACTCTGAGCCAGAGTGGACTTGCTACTGTGCTACGTAAATATTTGTATAGTATTGGTTGTATGGCTTGTATCTACTATGGGGTTTGATCTATTAACTTAAATCATGATTTACATTATACTTAATCAAAATAGTGAGTGAATTGCACAATAATAATATTATGTTGGATTTTACATGTATAATTTTGCATTAAAGTCATTACTAAATCCCGATATCAATAAATCGATGTCTCCGGTTGAGGACACCAATTTATGCACATGTACTACATTTTTGGGAGTGGACCTTGCATTTCATAGTGTACAGTAGTCTGTACAGGTACATGCACAACATAGTGTGGTGGACGTAAAGCGATTCTCGTTACAAAAGGACAGACTAGCGTAATGTGCTGTATATATGGACTATTTGTGGTCAGAGTTGCGAGTATATAACTAGACAGTTAAAAACAGATACGTCAGCTGAAATTGATTGCATAGAAAACCAATCGTGGCATCACGTTGCAATCATGTAATTTCTGTTGTTAAGTTGTACAGTATTACTGCTAGAACCGTAAAGCATTAGATTTGGGTTGGTCAACTGTGTAAGTTAATTTATAAATTGAATAGTTGCTCACATCGGCTACATATCTACATGTGAACGTACTTTTCGAGTCTACCTATGTTGTCATAGATAAAAAAGATAATAACTGTGCCACAAATTGCTCCCTAGCAAAAGGCCTACTTAGAAGAAGGTAGAAAAGTAAAATGTTAAAAGTAAATGTATAGCACCAATAAAACGGTGCTTGAATGTATATGACTTTGTAAGATCGTATTGATATAATCTGCCTGTAGGTATTCCACTATTTACTATCTGTAGCAGGGAATAAAAGTGGAATTGCATCTACATTTTGCCATTTTTTCTTCGAGATGTTCAACTGACGTAAAAAGATTGCTTTTTTCGTCTTAAAGAAAACTTGTCATTCATTCGAATATCATTCACGTATTACAGCAATAGAATATGGGTATATACATACTGAAGTGCATTAGAATTGTGAAATTTCATACAAAAGTGCTACACAGCGAAGTAAAAAATCCTCTTTATATGGATTCTTTTGCTAGTGACTTAATATTTCAATTGCTTGGCTTAGACTTTCGCATTCATTTACTGTATTTACTTGAACAATTTGCTGTGCATGTGAAGGATGTAATCCATGCAAAACCCAGACTTGTTACTTTACTTTTGATCATTAAAAGAGCAGTAATTTTGTTTTTACTATGAAAGACACTCATTTGATGAGTAAACAAATTCAAAAGATATCTTTAGCAAGTGAGCTTCAAAAAGAAAAAGAACACATTATGTAAACGTATTCTTCTGCAATTCTTTTGATGTGAATACCACCACCATTGGGGCACTATGATCCTCAAAGAGATTCATAGAATGGAACATGTGTCATTTGTACTTCTATTCACACAGAATTCACCCAATCTTTTTCGCAGCGTAAATCGTACCTGAATATGGAGCATACTTATGTATGGTGCTTTGTACAAGCATTAAATTTATTTGCATTGAATGGTAGTCGATGTGGTAACTGAAGAATCGATTTAGCCCATGTATAGTCAGTACGGTTGTCATTATATCTTATTAACGTGTTATATTGAACGGAATAACCAATCCGAACGAAGTAGTTCTGAGTCAGTTGACATATAATTTGTTCAGGCATCTCTTCTTGGTATAACTGTCTGCATATTGTAGCTAGCTTGATGAATACTTGAATCTTATTGATTAAGAGGAGCAGACTTGCCCCCTATTTTAATTTACTGAGAATTGGCCAAAAATGCGCTGCACTTCACCAGTCGTAAATAATTTTGTGTTTGATGTTTCGATTATGTCTTGATAAATTTGAAATGAATGACTTAATGTCAAAGACTCCTAATCCTGTTCATTCAATAGTCATGTAAATATCATTTATTTAGCATTGGTGCTTTCAAGAGAAATGACTCTTTTTATTAGTAATTGAATAAGTGTACAAGACAGATTTATGGTAATTTGAAGCTGGTAATATTACACGGAATCACTTGACAACTATACAATATTTTTGATGATTAGATATAGTATTGATTTATTTGATTACAAAGCTCTTTGAGTAATTTAATTTTTACACAGGAAATATATTGATGCTAACGTTTCATTAAATTAATATCATGCCTGCAAGCTGCAAAAGAAGAACTTAAATTAAAAAAAAATTAAATCACGTTCGAAGATCAGTGCATGCTGTATGCTGAAATTTTACACAATAATGGACACTCCCTATGGGAGAATGTCTTCTCTTTCTATTTAATGTGTTGAAGCAATGAAAAGTAGATGTGAATAAGTTGGCACATTTCAAATTGTGCACTGACATATTTCTAACTCGGATAATATGAATCCTGATGTAGCTTTTCCATTACCTTGCAGCTTTCATAGAGTGTTTTTCGTTAAAAGCAACCTACCACAGTAACCGGCATTTTAGGAAGTGTACTTCTATATTCAATTTTGTAAATACTATGTGTAGCTATATAAATATACTTATAATAAGTGTCTAATATCTACTTAAAAATGAGCGCAATAACTAATGCGAATGATGTTTCAGCATGATAGAGTCATTAAATTATCATTTCCTGCGAAACGCAAAGGATTTTGTGTGCCTATTTGGATAGGTATATATTAAGTAAAATCCTATACTGTATACCTAGAGGATTTGTAGGTTTTAATCTTTTCACTGTAGCAATAGTATTTTCGAACATTTTAAAGTGCACGGTATTTTATGCTTTATTATGTGTTAGGTACCTAATCATATATTAATATAATTATGTGTTTTATATGCTGTTCTGTGGCTGTAGCCAGAACAAGCACTGATCTTCAGCTCTCGCATTTCCCCCATCAGTAGGTTATTCGTTCTTGCTGTTTCACGACGGTTCCTTTCCACGGGGCTTGACTTGCGATTAATAATAATATTATAATGCCCATGATTATATCATGACTTTATATAGGAATACTAGTCTATAATATTATATATCTTTAATTTTATAATATACACGATTTCAGGCAAAGCGTGCTTCAAGTGTGCCATTCACTGTGTTAGTATAGACGAGAAAAATTTACATTGAAGACAATGACCATTAAGAATGTCCTTAAGACAATAACTATTTTATGATTTTCTTAGAATTACTTCCCAAAATGTGTCTACAAACTTCCCATGTCTTTATGAGGTAAAGCTACACAGGGTTCCAAAAATGTACATTAGCCCAGTCTTTCTCCAATAGTACCTACTAAACATAAAGCATTAGCGTAGTAGGAAAATATGTCTACTTACACGAAATTTTACAGTATCATTTGTGAATTTATAACTATTTGCCTAAAACTTGTTATAATTGCCATTTTGTGAGGAAAATTTAGATTCTATGTATCATTAAATTATCGTAAACGGTAAATAGAATTCTGTCCCATGTAATAATACCAGTGTGGGCTTAATTATTAAGCAGGTTTTCATAGTGAATGTATTAATATAAGCTTAGTATCATGCTGTTTTAGTAGCACTTGTGTTGCTTTGATGATGGAAATTAATTAAATACATAGTAAAGTACTGTACGGCATGTAATTTAGTACTCTGAAACAATGCGAAGTTTTTGCGAAGTTAGCTGGGTAAATTAAACTGTAATCCTTGTACGGTCATAGTACTCAGCTCAACTAAACTCGCAATCAGTAAAATTAATAATGATATAACACACATAGGTATGCTCAGTAGTAGGCACCAAGATGTATTACTCCTAGATGTATTTCGCCTTCTATAACGTTCTTTAGACAAGTAAGCAAAGCACAAACATCGAAAGGCTCGCAAGATGCAGATTAAATCCTGAATCCTGACTGACTTGTCTCTTGTTGCGTAGAGTGAGACGTGAGACGAGGAGATTTGATTTTTAGTCCGTTATCGTGCTTCTCGATGTAAAAACTCGGCAATAACATTGCTGGTAGCCTACACACATATACACACTGCACATTAATAGCATAAGTACCTGTAATTTAAAGACTGGTTCATATAATTTATTTTTATAGCAGGAAATACGATTGCTTTGCTAAAATGATTTTGTGCCATTATACTTAATTCTTCTCTGGAAGTTACATATTATGTCAGTTCAGGTGCCCAAGTTTTCAGAATTTTATTATTATTGTAACTGCTAAAGCATACAATTTACTGTTTGTAGATTATCAGACAGAGATTTCTTGCCGTAATGAATAGTGCAATAAGAACGTACTACAAAACTCTGCCTATAAACTCACAGAACAGTTTTGTTCACAAATCAAGAGCAAACTGTATTACTACAATGATGATGTGGGTGTGAGAAAGGCTCTGCTCATCACTCACCACTCAAACTCATGCCCTGCAACAAACTTCAAATATAAGTAAGTAGGAAGTTCTCTCTCACAAACAGCTATTTGCAGTCAAAGACGAGAGAGAGAAAGGCCTTCATGTCGTAATACGGTTTCACAGCAAAAATAAACGAACTACCTATAATAATTGCAGTCTGCCACTATTAGGTTTTTAGAACTCTCCTGCTTCATCTCATTACTAATGAATGAGTGTAACTTCTATGTATATAATGCCCTGGTATCATTAGTAGATAGTGATTGCGGTTCTTAGACCCTGCGTCAGTCACAAATGTAATATATTAAGGCAAGTGGTGAAGATTTGAGGTACTTTTCCCCAATATTGTATTCATAAATCTACATGGGCATTTATTTACTGACTTATAAGCCTTGTATAATTAGCTGTAGAGCTTAAGTTTCCCTCGATTTCATTCGCTGCACTAGAATGTCTAATTATTTGTTCAAGTCATGCACTGAAGTCAGAAAGTGTTTCAGAATTACTAATCCAAATATTAAACGATATGCATGTAGCTTTATATTTATGTGCATTACACACTCTATCAATCGTAATTAGTAATTAGTAATCGAGAATGAGGTTTACATTTGTACATAAATTAAACAATGTTTAGTGTAGCTTGTACACATGGGATCGTTACATTAATTTACGATACGGCATTGTAAACGTATCTGTATAGTTTCCAAACAATTAAATGCAAGTGTTACAACTCATCAAGTTTATTTACAACTTTTGAATTTTTTTAAAGAAACTCATGTGTAAAAAGTGTGCTATTCAACAAGGTCATAAAATACATTATAATGTCAAATGAGATCAGTAATAAAATATGTAGATATTACACTGAATGCAATCTAGTGTTTCAAGTGTAATTAAGTACGCACCTATAAAGACAGGTAGCATTTTACACAAATGATTAACTGACAGATCAGGTATTTCTCACTTTTCTTTCAGGATTCAGGAAAGTAGTATATAGTACCTTAAGGCATGAAAATATTCATACCTTTACTTACTATTAGTCATTTAACTACAAATTTTTTATTCCGTGTGCAAATAAAAATGCAATCTACAATTATTTAATAACGAACGACAAATAGAATTTCATAAAAAAAGAGATAAAACTCACAGCGTTATTGTACAGAGGCACGAAGCAATTAAAAAGTTGAATTGAAAAGTTCTTATGTAAAATTATTTTCTTTTGTTTGTGTAGAATGATTGCTAACCTCTTATGAACTTGCGTACTATTTGCATTGTGTATTAACCATACAGACATATTATAGCCACGGATGCAGATGGTATTCTTTTAGTTCTCGTCTATCTGTATATTTTCGAGCATGTCACTTACAATGCTACGTGCTTTTCATCAGGTGGTTTTGTGTTGGTTTTGGTTTGTTTGTATACTACGACTGCGATTTTACTGCAATTTTTTACGGCAACTAATTCCTGTCTCTGTAACTGGAAGGACTTCGTGCATTCTCAAGTCTCAGTCTCTCTTTACATTAAACGCAGATTAAGTACAATGCTTAAACTTGTATAAATACTTCATACATTACTTTCGTGATTTAAGCCGATACTACATAATTCATATGTATGTATTGTTTACCGTTATTTCACTTTTTATGATGTGTACCTATCCATTTATTACTACAAGAGCATTGTGTGACCAGGGTGTCCAGCACTAATGGCAATACTAATACGAAAACATTTGTTTAATATTTCTTCTGGGGGGATGTCTGAATAGCGTTGAATGTATAAAATATATTTACATGGATAAAGATGTGTGTGTGTATATTCAATTTCTTTTTGGTGCACAAGTAAAGTTAGTCCGTAC
Organism: Pogonognathellus flavescens; assembly: GCA_019776165.1. NCBI lineage: Eukaryota > Metazoa > Arthropoda > Collembola > Entomobryomorpha > Tomoceridae > Pogonognathellus > Pogonognathellus flavescens. The sequence continues at coordinate 37,737 of JABASD010001009.1, read as the reverse complement.
CTTTACGACCTATATGGCAAACATTAGGAATCAAATTGATAGTAGCCCAAGCATTATCATATTATCACCATATCATTTTACATACACTTAAATATATACCACCACAACATCCTACCATTTCTAGTAGTCCCTCACCAACATTATTAACATAAGAAACGAGTAGTCCTAGTAGTAGTAGTAGTAGTAGTAGTAGTAGTAGTGGCAGCTTCACCGCAATATTCATTCATGTATATTCTGTTCTGTACAAATAATATAAAAAGTATCTCTCCCTGTCTGTATAAATGTGGTTATAGTTGCAGAACGGTTTTTCGCGTATATACAAGGTAAGGCACGTACGTAAAAAAGTAAAGTCACATGTAGTCCTTCTCTGCAATAGTTATAGAGAGAGAGAGACTTTCGCATTTTCATGCAATCCAATGCAACCACCACGTTGTACCTAGGGCTACTACTTATTGTTAGTACACTAGGACATAGAATTATTGGGTAAGTAGACTTGTATATGGATCAACGCTATAAAGAAACACATACATCTGTATATACTTGCATTAGTCAGAGAAGCTTGCATTTGGCATGACGTTACGTGCAGAGCTTATAGCTATGTGGACGGTGTAATATCATGATAAATGTACATTTATGATATAAAGGCTTGTTAGTCAGTTGCAGTGAGTCGGTGAAGGAAGGATGAACACACAGTCAAGTGTTCTCTGTACAAAACTGCATGACAATACATACAATCATTACCTCTTCTGTTGAATTCAGTAGAAATTTAGAATTTATAGTGCACAATGATATTATCGCATCACAGGTGTATAAATTTACATTGACACTAAGTGTAAATAAATGGTATCGTCATTTCCAAATTGGAATTGAGTTGAGCACTTCTCAGTCCGAGTCCTGTCGTCTCTCCTTTTGTTGTTCCTATTATTCTTGTTGTGCTTTTGCTATTTGTGCCAGGACTGGTAATCTACTACATAGGAGTGGTGGTGGTATTATTAATATCATTATTAAGTCGCATGGAAAGAACTGCAGGCACATAATAAATAAATAAAGGCTCGAGCCAAGTTAACTCATTCAGACTGTGGCTCACTCAGTTTATGATGACCAAGTGACCGCAAAGGATTTTCTTGTGCAGACAAATTCTTTTGTGTTGTTTGTTGTGTTCTTATTGTTACCGTTTGTTTCCATTAGCTGGTTTATATTTTCTGACGACAAGACTTTCCATTTTCTACATTTGTTCTGTCTTAACAGTTTTTATTCAGCCAGTAGTACAGAGCATGATACACGGACATATTATATGCTTATAAAATAGAATACAGTGGAAGAAACATTATTACCTATTGAGTTGTAGTTGGACAGCGCAGCGTGAACTCAAATCTCTCATATTGTTATAGCCATAGGAGCTCTGCAACTCAGACGGAACCAAAAACTGTACTTACGTGTTACCTGTTCACCACCACCACCGTCTTTACTTCTGCACTCTCGTCTTGTTCAGTGTGCACACAGAAGAAGTCTTTGCATGCACACAGCCAGAAGAGTGATCTCTGCCAGCATTCCAATGATGGAGTACAATCTTTGACTGTACAGGCCACGTACAGTCTGCCCAGTATGTGTTGTACAGTAATGTTGCAGTCAGAAAAGTTTTGTTAGTGCGATACTCCTTGTGGCAGTGAGTGAGACGTGAGCGATGTTGTATTAATGTAATTTTGATTTAGGATAGTGATACATGAATATGCTTTGTTAGTTTCATTTTCATGTTCTTTTGTTCCTTCACATTCACAGATCTATATCGAATCAAACTAAAAGTCAGACAAATTCCACTTCAAACTTTGAATATTCTCCTCGTGCTCAGTGAATAGTGAAAAGGTTTTTTTCGGATTCCGTCTTTAAGTGATCATGGTCAATAAGGGCTAAATTGCTGTGCCGTTTTAATTTAAGAGTCTCATTCGCATGATCTGAAAACAGCTACAAGGAAAACTCAAACAGGAGGCATTTGATTGCTCTTTGTTTGGAATCATGCCTATCAATAAGTACACAAAGATACAGTTATTTTTGCACATGATATCTCTCGGTTTTTTACATTTGGAGATTCAGAGTTGGTTTTTCTATTGTTAATTATTTGTGGTTTATGTTATAATATTCAACAGGATGAGCACAGGAGCTGGGGAAGACCTCGTCTCAGCAGTACCCATACCCACAGCGAGGAAAATGAAATTGGATCAGCAGGTAAAATCTTTACATTTTCTAAATTTCAATTACTTGCAACTTTTTACTTTATGTGGTTACAGCTGACAGAATAATTGTAGTTATAAATGTCTCAAAGTGAATGCTTAAATATAAGTACTGGTAATTCAGTCTTCTGTCATGAATGATGAATCTCCTGTCATGAAATACTTCATTATTCATGGAAAATAGCTAATTCTCAGAAGAAAACTTTCATTCCACTTTTTGTGATCATTTGAAGAAAAATGTATAGAAACTGTGAAACAATGATACATGGTAGACAGTAAGTATGTAAGGACACACTCCAAATTCAAAAATGAATGTCAACGTTGAATTCATAAAAGTCACTGTAGGTGTGATTTGGATAGGCATGCAGTTGTTTTAGAAAACAATGAGGCAGGACGCACTTAATGCAGGTAGTTATATTTTTGTAGTGCACAGCTACTCATTAAATATTTATACAAACATACATTAGCAGCCTGTTATAAAAATCTAATTGACGGTTGCATTGCCGTAGTACAGTTTTCATTCGATATATTTGTTTCTCCACTTAATGATTCTAATGATTCTAAAGGCTTAGTAAATAACAGATGCACATTTACTTTAATAATGTTATACTTGCAGTCATTGGTCATCATATTTTATGTTCTAGTTCCTGTCACTTGCATTATACTATTGGGCTGGGGATGCAACTGTTATACCGGACAGAATAGTAATAATGCATTTATATCTGTGTTGGTAAATGAAGGTAACAATACTAATGTGTTTACCACCAACCACCAATACTCGTTTGAAAGAGTCTTTCTATAAGAAGAGAATTCATTTGGCATCCCATAATAATATGCCAGTGGTACACAACACAAGTGCGATATACTTAGCACAACAACAAATGAATTGTAAACTTGTGAATGGAAACAACTTTATTTGTTCTCATATTAACTGTACCAGTTTTTACATACCAACATACCTGTCTCTCTTTTGCCTACTACTACAAATAGAACATGATGTAGTGCATTGTGCTTCTCATATTTAGCACGTTTACACTACAAACAAGTGAAACAGTAACAGTAGCAAAGTTCATGTCAAAGAATTAATAAAATTCCTTGCAATTGTTCATCACAAAGCTGCGGCGGTTGTGATTCTGCTAAATGAATGTAAGTAGGATGCCTGATAGCATTGATTTTATATTTTTGCGTCGGTTGTGTTGTGCCATGATAATGTTATTATCCTACATATATAGAGATATTGGAGCAATGAAATGGAAATTGTTACAAAGAGAAGAAAAATAATGGGATTTTAATTGTTAACAAATGACAGACTTTAGACCTCATTCTGCCAACGGCTTTTCGTTTACTATATGCACGTAATAAGTACATGCTGTGCTGTACTCACACTGTTCTATTTAATTCTAAGACTACTGTAGTCGACATGCAGGTAATAATATTATTGTTATTACGAAAATACGTAGCACATCAGCTCATAACTCTTAAACTTTCTATTTGTGCAGAAATTTTACTTACGAGAGTTATCATGACATATTATGGGATGTCAGTAATTTTGAGATGAAAACAATTACAAATGTAAAAGCACAGATTAACAACTGTCTCACTTTGGGGCCAACTTAATTCCACTTCGTTTTGTCCCTAGAAACAAAACGAGCCGTAAGCCTTTTCAATTGTGTTTGTTCACTGTAATTTGGTTGGATGGCCAGTGTATTGCCCTCAATTATTTCAAGAATATCATTTTCCGCAATGCACCGTGTAGTAGTAACAGCATAAACTGTGAATTTGTGCATGGCAAGGGTTACAATTGCAAAACCTACGAAAATTCGAGTACTTACAAACTCGTGTTCTTGTTGCACTCCAAACTTTTGGCTACCGGATGGAGATATTTTATAAATGAATTGTCGCTAGGCAAAAACTTGAAAAAACCTCCATCTTGCTATGACTTGAAAAGTTATAAGAGATTCAACAACTTCCTTCTAAGATAAAGCTTTGCAATTATTACCCTTTTTTCTTTCCCTGCCCCAAAATGCCAAATATCTTGTTTACAGCAACCAGAAAGGTGTACTACAGCTAATAATATGTTTGCCTACTTGAAATGGTGCAATGAGGTGTGTATAATGTGATACTTGCAGAATTGCAGGTAATAACATAATAACTAGAAGGTAAAATAAGGATTTCCAACAATTTTTATTCCTACAATTAACAATTAGTTGAAGGTATACGAAAACTTGTCGGTACATTCCAAGTTGTACCTGTTATAATTTTATTATCTATATGGGAAGATAGCAAAAAGTTCAGCTGCACGCGAAATTGAAAGAAGAAACCTTTTTGGACATTAGGTATATAGGTAGTGACATAGTGAATTCATGAGAACAGAAAATTAGGTGATTCTCATCTCATGTCATAAATATATAATGTAGGCACCATATATACAGGCTATAAGAACCTATCAACTTTCGAGATGACAGAATCACAGTCAATTTAGTTTTGGTGTACAATGATAATGTAATAGCTGTTGCTACATTATAGATGCCTACATAGAAACTACTTAACTATTGAACGATTTATTTAATTCACACGTTCTTTATTTATCTCTCCGAAATAATTATTTCATGCTTTCTTAAGTTCCACATCATTTCATTCTTACTATGATACATACCTAAATACCTGAACCTTTAGACCACATTGCATTGTATATTATCTGATATTGCCAATCATATAAGACCTCCGTGTACTTATAAATACATAACACTTGTGTAAATACAAAGTATCAGTAGCTAAAGATAACGTATTTCTGTAATACAGTAGCAAGTTCATAAATTTCGTGCAGAGATTACAATTGCATAAAATATTTATCTCTTCAGTCTTGATTTTGATAGTTTATAGTTGATAGGATTAATATTTATTGATGTAATGTTGATTCTGGCAAGTAAATAAGATGTGATTCAGATTCAGAATAAGACGTGGCAAATAAAATCAACACAAATGAAATTTAATATCCCATTAATCATTGTCGGCATATTTTTAGATACGAAAACAATATTTTTAAGTTATAAAACTAAGTAGTAATTATTCAATTCACTGATAACGGAAATGATAGCACACATACACATTTATACCACGGTGAAGGTATATTAAGTATTATCTTCTATTAGAAAGGTGTGTAGGTACCTACGAAATATAATCTTATTAAATGTTTACTTATTTAAGGTGAAACAATAATGTTAATGCATAATTACATATGCAGTTTTTGATAAGAATATTATATTTATTAATTTGTTTGAGTTTCTCATCGCTTAATTCTCCCCTTTCACTACTCTCTTCCCATTTATACTATAGATGTAGACTCCAACTTTAAAACAGCAATTTTGCTTTACTTCTAGAAAGATATTACCACGGAGGAATATTATATTATTATTCTCAGCTTGTTAGATTCGTTTATGTCATAAACATTTTATCATTTCTATGCGTAGTAGGGATGGAACGTTTAATATGTCAACCAACCAACCCAAAGTGTAATGTATTTAATGCCCTATTTACTATTTGCAGAAACAATTGATTGAAAATCGCCAGAAGCAAAAAAGAAAACAGTCGGGAATGCCACATGTTTCAGACGCACGAGAGATACAGAATCGAGGAAACAATAATTCAGCTTTATCTGCCAGACGACAGACTAGAACAGCTACTGAAGCACCGTCATTAGTGGCTGGGGATATTTCAGGTTATAAATATTTCATTGTATTGTTTTCAGCATTTAGTAACGTAGAGAGATGGTGCATTGAGCCGTAGAGAGTCCATTCGTTTTATAAATAATAAATAGACACATATAATACAGCATCTTATTCATTATTCTGCTTGAGTTACAAAAACTGCGTCAAACTTTGATTTACAAAAGATTTTTTGTGTTTTACTATCCCTTGCTGTATTTGTACTGGTGTCGTCGTTTTGTTTGTTGTGCTGTCTGCCGAGTTATAAGATGAGCCTTAGTACGAGTATGTCAAACAGAGAAAAATACCTTCTACCTACTTTACGTAGGCACCTCAGAAGTCAGAAATGCTCAGACTGCCTCAGTTCTATCTCTCATGCGGCATTCTCCGTGTCTGTACAGAATAACAATGGAATAAGCATAGCCTAGACACGTTTGCAACTTTTTCTAAATCTCATGTCGCAATTTCGCATTGGGCTCTTGTGAATGAAACGGAGCTACAGCAGCTACAAAACCAATGGTGAAGAAACTTGGAGCAAAACACAGAGAGTGTTGAGTTAAGAAATAGGAACATGTAAAGAGTCAGACGCTAAATAAGTGCCAATATAAACCGAGTGACATTTACGTTGTCTAATCTTGTTCATGTTAAACTGTAGCTATCTGAAGCAATATTATCTCTTATTTCACGCTTATAGTTTATTCATGCTACTTAACATCCCGATATCAAGTGTCACTGTCACTCCTCATTTCTTGTACTAAGCCTCCCAGTTTTTCATTCCATTTACTTCCATCCAAGACCACTTTGTTTTGCCCACAATTTGTCAAGCCTCTGAACAGAACAGTTCTTTCACGTTAACTTATACTTTATAATAATAACAATATTAGTACTGCTTACTTCATAGTAGTTCCTTGCAGTCAGGCGTGTCTGTGTACTGTAATTGTTATTCTCAAATAGCTGCCACAATTCTGCAGACGGGAACCTCGGCATTTTACTCAACACCTTGAGAAGCTTTATATCTTATTCTCTTCCATGGACACAAAATTCATTTTCGACACATTTGTCTTAATCATACACACTGCACTAACTCAATTTCGTGTTCTTCACAAATAGCGACATAAATACTTTTGAATTCACATTGAATTTCGTTGTGATTAGGCTAACGAAAAAATCTAATGATCTTGGCAGCATTTCTGTTCAACGAATCAATAAGTGAAGGCTGTAAAAAGTAAATTTAATATTACAATTAGTAATACTGTGCGAATAGCATTGACAAAATGTGCGTATAAAATGTTAAAAGCACGATGACTGCAGATACGTGATTATAGAATTGTTTTTACGCGATTTTGAAAATGTTGCACGGTGAGTTGATTTTGTTCCATGCTAGTGTACGAAATGAAGTTATGTCATAGACTAGTAATATTTTCACATTCCCGTAATTGGTATATGAAAATCTCATATATCATTCTCATTCTTATATTTGTGTCACGTTTAGAGAAAATGTCAGAAAAATACGATAAGAGACAATAAAAAGCAATTTAGTCTTCTAGCGTTATAGACACCAATTTTACAAAAATATCGAATGGAAGATGGCAAAACCTAAAGTGAGTTTTCTTTGTCAATAGTTCAAGTTCAGCCGAAAAGCCCAACCGCTGGAAAAATTGCCTCGGAGAGTAAGCGCGATCAGCACAGCACCGTTATGCCAGAGCTAGAGGACGACTTGGAAGTGCTGGAGATTGAAGACAACAAAAAGATTCCAATCGATGAGAAGAATAATGGTATGATATATACATATAATATCTTTTCACTCATCTTCCAGAAAATGTAGACGGAGCGAATATTATTATAGAATGTAGACTTAAGGAAGAAAAAGTCTGTATCTTTTTTCTTCTGCGTATTGGCATCAGATGCAGGAGCAGAGATGTACATGTACAGTTACAAAGGATGAGGTTTTACAATGTGTGCTATTCCTCTTACGTCGCATATACTTACTTGAGTAACAATCTACTTGTGTAGAGACGCTTTTCACAAATTTTCTTTGGTGAAACTTTGGAGTTTCGATTGGACCTCTTGCCTAAGTTGCCATTAGCGACTGTGCTGGAACATTTTTACAGTTTGAAAATTTGTAGGTATTCAACCTTTAAAGTAAGAACTCTATTTCCACGACAGAGGTGGCCAAATACCAAAAATTCACATTATGCGAATGTCTTCCTGGAATAATAATATTGTCAACGTCTGTGCAGAAGACTATGTGCATCATATCAAGAGTGTTGTAATAGTATGGTAGCTTGCTTTTTTCACACAGCTTTAAAATAATTGCATTGTGTTGTGTGGGTAAATACTGTAGCATTTTGAGGTAAGAAAGAGCACAATTATTTCTTTGTAGACCCACAATGTGTTTTTGGTCGAGTAGCGTTCACTGTTGGTTGATAAGAAAAGAATAACTGCGGTTTCTTTCCTCGCTCCTTGCATTAATGGAATTTGGGTGGTATTTGTGCGTTGTACGTTTTACTAGAAGTATCCCTATATGTTTCTGCACAGCCAGAAGAAAATCTTGTGGCTTGCTTTGCAAAATATGGGATGATGGGAAGGTTAAAAAATTGTAACATACCACCTATATATGTCCGTGTAGTAAACATTCGCCAACTTGCATCTTCGTCTTACACATTGAATTGCGTGTTCTCGGATCGAGTAATGAAAAAATCATACGAATGCAAACGAAATGACTGCAAACAAAATTTAAAGGCTGCGGATATAAGGAGCAAGATTATAGTCAGTGGTAGCTACCTCGCAGAAAAAGTAAGTTCTAAAGTGTTTACAGACATTCTCTTTCTCGCGATACCCAATCCAACTTAGCTGTTGAACCTTTCCGAAATGGATTTATGTTATTGTGTTGCATACACCTGACGAGAACTGGAAGGGAAAATGATGAATTTTTAACAAGGAGGGTTACATGGTTGAGAATATCATCTCATGAAATTCCCATGATGGAAGAAATGCGATATTCTCCTTCTTGATACTCCCGAAGTGACTTCAGTGACTACTTTAATTTAGTAGTACATTCCACGGATCTACAGACGCTATTTCTATTCTGGCACACATGTGATATCAAGCAGTGGCTATTAGTGCTTCCAGTGAATACCTAACGTGAGCACATTTCATTCTCCGTCTCTGGCAGTACAAGTGCTTGCCCAGTGAGTAGGTATCCCCACGTAGGAGCAGATATACTAATGCATATAAATACTGCAGGAAGGAATGTAGGAGCAGTAGTAAAATAGCCACCGAGACGGTCGTCAGTTGACTCGAGAGAAAACCTCGTAACGGTGTGTACCTAAACATTACATGGCCGTAGACTTTGCTGGGAACCCGAGGAAACTGGAGAGATGAAGTAGAGTGGCAGTTGTTCTTCTGGTAGTAGGAGCAGTAGGTAAAAGTCTGAAGACGCAAACGGAAAGATGAAAGACGTTCAAGACGAGAACAACGAGACGAATCAAGAAAGACACACACAAAAGCTTTGCTATAGCTACCACCACCACCACGCATTTAACATAGAGCCATCGTCGTCGCAGTCATCTTGGAACCATACATGGTTACAGTGTTATGTTGTATTTGGTGCTCTAACCAAAGCAAGTAGGCATTACATGCGCACACAATCACTAAGGCTGAGGAAAACCAACTCCAGCACTCTCCAGGAGTACAAACAGGATTCCACTCTACTACAGACTCCAGAGTACTCCAGTTCCAGTAATTCTGGCTTGGCTTGGCTGGGTCTGTGGAACTACTGCTGCTACTCTTTCTTTCGTCTCGCGATTTCCCTTTCTTCTTTCGCCTTGTGTGGATGTGTATGGCCGGAAAGAGACCTAGATACACTCAGATTCAACCAGAAGCCAAGATTCAACTGACTGGCTTACTTTGCGAAAGTTTAGTAGATCTTCCTGCACACACAGGCAAGGCAACCAGTCATTTACTCACTCACGACCAGTCGACTACGGCTATTACTACGCGGGCACAAACACAAGTACCAGAACAACGCTAGTTGTCGATTACGCCCAGTCCTCAGTCTCTGTCCAACTTCCATCACACGATATAACACACACTAGTAGAAACATAATAACGCAAAGAGCTTTCTAAGCTGAATCATTGATTCGGTTCTTATACATTCCTCTACTCTCATTTCTCCTCTCCTTAATACCATCACTTCTGACACAAATCCTCTACACAGATACATAAAATATTATATCAGTCATCCACATCTTCCGACTCCGCTACTCCAGAGGTTACACTTCCTATTGACAGTAGTCACTCACTCTCATCTCAGTCAGCAACGCACATGCTTCCATCAGTTCCGATGCTCTCAGCTCCAGATCTGCAAATCTTAGACCACCAGGAGCCTCACACTGATACATAACTCTGATACTGACACATTCAAACTTGAGATCGTGGAATATTATCGTCCTACTTCATTCCGTCGTTGTCGCCGTCGCCGCTTCGTTTGTCTTTCTATCCTTTATTTGTTCACATGAGCTCCTTCGTCGACTAAATCTACTCTGCTAGTAGCGATTCTTATTCAGATTTGAAGTCTTCTACTGCAACTGCATTTGCATCCTTCACATCACAGAATAATAACTTTATAGCTACATTTCATGTAGAAAATTGTCAATTCGTCGCAATATTCAATTTATAGTACGAAAAGCAAAAAGAAGTTGAGACGAATACGAAAATATCGCCTTTGCAAAGCCTGCCGCTGCTCTTTCTATATTCCAAGTAGTACTGCAGTACTCAAGAATTCATTACATATGTGCATATTACGGGAATTGCGAATCTACAAAGGAATTCTAAATGAAGGCATTCAGAATCGGTTTGACACTTGACAGTAACTGAGTACCCACCTTCAATATTATATTAACTTACATCTGTATATATAATAAATACAAAGAGAGAACGAGAGAGCTTGAAACATGAATTCTTAAGACTACTCCTTGTCATCGCCTCATAAAACAGTCATTCAAACGGACTTTATTTTATCGAGACACAGAAAGAGCTGCCTGAAGCGAAATTTCATCGAAACCTCTTTTGGGATCCGTCTGTCACTTGAAATAAATCTCTTATGCAATTTCTTTTTTCTCACCCTATCCCGGTCGTCTGGGTTTCATTCGTCACATTGTACAAAGAGTGACAACTACTGCTCCTGCCACTACGACTCCTATTGACAGAATATAGTTCCTCGCCCCACCATCATCGCCGTCACCGCCACCGCCACTCTACCGCACCTCACTCACACTCACACCGTATCGCTTTGCACACAATAACTCTCGGTTTGCATAATTCTAAAAGAGGATTAATTCACGAACTTCGTCTCTCTCTCGAGCCGCTTAGTATTGTCAGTGAAACAGAATTGTGCTGCATTAGCATTATTACCATGTATAGTAGCACAGATGTAAATAAATGATCCATTCCTCTTGATCTCTCTCTGCAGTAGGAGTCTCGAGTGTGTGTCAGCAACCAAAGTCTCGACTTCCGTCTCTGTGTTGTATAACCCTCCATCCACACTTATTACTTGTCTACTGCTACGTCTACTTAGCCTGCAATTGGCATTTGGATGCTTTCTGTATCATGCTGATACTGATACTTGTACTAAAAGCCCGTCGTTGTGTTTATTTCAAATGTGTAAACAGACAAAGACACAAGAGATCATTTCCACTAAACGTAAACATTGCTACTCGACACAGACATTCTCTCTCCATTGTTAGATTTGAGTGAGTTTCCTATTCTCTGTCTTTCTGCATTGTTCTCAGTTGTTTGTGTCTCCTCTATTAGAACGACGACTCCGACAAATTCATTTGTGCAGATAAGCACAGCCAAGCATGCTTTTATTTCTATAATACTCAGAGTTTAGTGGAGCAAAATGATTTGTATCAATATCAACCATGGCAGTGTAATACGCATTTTGTTTACAAACAAAATCATAACCAGTAGGAGGAAATTCGTGTACCTACGCCTTTGTAACTCTAATTGAAACATGATCTGAAATTCTCGTCGATTCTTCTTTTCAATTCGAGCAGCCAACACGCTGTGCCCATCTGTACGGACAAAGAGTTTCGTATAAAAACAAAGTATTATTATAATGTGGAAAACTACCAAGTTTTTTATAACTTGATTAACATTGAGTGTGTTCATTTTAATTATAGTGCATATTACATGGTGAATATTATACGCTATTATTTCACTCGTCTGTCTCAGACTTCTGTGTGAGAACAACGGAAATCTCTCTGACAGGAGTTTACATAATACGCAAATACGAAGAAGAAACTTGCAATCAGCACCTGCTGCTGCTCAGAATGGTCTGCTTAATATTGAAGGTACCTGCTACACATACCTAGTCATAAAAAATACATACGACTTGTACTATTTACTTTTGCATGAAGCTTTTGCGATATGAGCACACCTTATGGATTACCATGGTCATGTTGTATTCGAGTAAGTAGTACATATAGTAGGTACTTACAAAGTTTTATTCCATATCACAGGTGCATTCTTCATCCTTATACAGTATCCATATAGTATATAAAGTATAAACTCCCAATATGTATTCCCGCATTATACATTTGACATAGACGTCGTGGTGTACTCACTATTTCACTCTTGTGGAAAAGCTGTCCCGTTGTGTGTAGGGAATTGTATTCGTTGTCTGAGTATCTGCAGAGTAGTGGTGGTATTGAGCAGATTACTACATAAAGTACATACAGGCAGTGGTAGTAAATAGAAATAGAAGTAGACGGGTTTCCATTTGCATGAATGACTCCAATTTCACCATCCTGACACTTGTGGGCTTTAAACTTGTACAATAGCAGTAAAAGCTTCTGTTGAGTAAGTACGAGCAATATGCTTTTCCTAAGCTTTCCAACAACGTACGTTCCCGTTCGTTCGTTTCGTCGCAGAGCACAAGGGAATGTGCTTCAAGTTAAGTCGTACTAGAATATAGAAAGCAATGCAAATGCCATAATGCATCCCTGATACGATGTGAGAGAAATACTTAAGTGGCTTAGTGAATGGATAAATTCTTTGGACATTTCTACAGGTTGTCACTTGTCACTCATGCGACTTTGTTTGCAATTGCTCTAGCATTACTTTCCCCGGGTTGCGAGTAACAGCACTAAAAGTAAAAGCAAGTTAGTTGAGAGTTTGTCAGCCTTCTGACAAATGAACGTGTGGAAGTGTCATAAAATCTAATTTGAACATCAAAACAAAAAATCAGTGTCATGTTTTGTAGTTGTGTAGGGTAATAGAATCAGTTGACACATAGACCCATTCATTTCAGCCTTATATTTCTCTGTATACTTTGCCTGGCTCTGCTATACTTCAAACTTTATAATTACAGATTCGTACAAGAATATGCGTTGTCATTGTTAATATTAATTCCCTCGTGACTCATCTGCCTTTCTATATTGTATCTCAGGAAATTGAGTATGTTTGTTCTTTCTCTTTGTTTCATACACATAATAGGAAACCATAGAGTATCATATAAAACTCTTTAATATAGGTCATAGTCATTATGTATTATATATTATGTCGAGTTAAGTATTATGCCGTTTCCGTGCTCTCATCTTATCTTTCATCTCTATGACTATAGTACATACGACTTATCACAATAGACAAATTCTCTTTTATGAAGTAGTAAGTCAACATAGTTCACAGGTTATGTACATTGTAGGCAGTTAATAAACTGTGTTTTCTGTTCTTTGAGTGCAAAGGATATTTCTAAGCTTATTTTATTAAATAAATTATTTCTGAGTGAGCAGATACCTATTTGCATCCGTGTTTCATTTTACCACACACTAAGTTTTACAACACAGTTGAATTTCTGTTGACTAGATAGAAAGATTTATTAATTGGCTTTAAAGCAGGTAATTAATGTTTCGAGTTTGTAGTTACGTTAATTGCGTATCTGGTGTAATTAGGGAAATACAATACCTACTTATTGTTAGCATTATACAACTCGCGTATCAAAGGTTGTGAAAGAGAAATTGGGGGAATGAGACATAGTGCTATGGTTCTTGATATCTTATTAATTTAGGAGTGGTAATAATAAGGAAATGAAAATGTAGAAATGGTAATGCGGAAATAGAAGGAAAGGGAAATGATAATATCGCAATGTTGAAGTTGTAGAGCAACTGAAGTTGAAGAAAGTAATTTGCTTTCACTTGCTAGAAATATAAGTTTTCTTAGGGACGACCTAGTCTGATATTACGTAGCAACTGAGGATAAAGTCGGAGATCAGAGCATGGAACATTTCTTTTCTCAAGTTTCTTTCCTCCCGTAGTTGAGCACTATTTCATGCACTACACCCCTTTAACTGTCGCTCAGTTGAATCGAGTACGGTCTTCAATTACGATTTCAGTTTCAGATGCAGCGTTCAGCCTTTGACTTGTAAGTTTTCTGTAGTGTACTGCTTTTGGGGAAAAGACCAGTCGCTCGACCAACAGGATGAGGACTACACGGAGTAGAAATCATGGCATGTCATGTTTAGGGCAAAGTAGAAGTACCTTCGATCTCGATTGACTCTTATGTATCTTGCGGAGTTGATGCTACATATTTATTATTAGAAGATTGTATTTGAGTCATCATATTATTGCTACATATGTGCATGATATCGACCGAAACACACCATTAGTCTTGCTTGCTTTATATTATTAGATACACGGGATTCTAAGAATGTGACAGTAATAGACAACATGAGATAGTACCGGTCTGTGAAGTCTCCCAGTAAATTTTTCTACCTGAAATACTTCACTTTTATCTTTATCATAATATCGTCTATCCAATTTTATAGACGAAAACCGTAACATCTATCGGATTCCAAATTTCTAAATATATTACGTAGACGATTCCATGCTTACCTCGGTTACATTAAAGTTTATGTAACTTTCTTGTATGTGAAAACAACTCACCGCATCACAAAATGCCGCCGGAGCAAGTCACCGAAGGTAATAGGCACCGTAAAACAGAAACCTATAACACTCTTTATCTCACGGAAAATTTCAAGTCTATTTTCCTTGAGAAAGAACAAGATTACAATTTTTGAGAATAAAATATTTGTTGCTCTGTTCAAATATTATATTCGTGAATTTTTAGGTCACTTTGATATTATTTAGGATAAAATGAAATTGCCAAGTTTGCGATGAGTTGCCTTTTAGTGGTCTTGCAACTTGTGTGCGAAATTATTTTGGCGGAGATGTAAGATGAGATGGGGGAGTTGAAGGTTGAAGGTGAGTAATTCTCGACGAATTGACGTAAAGCACTACAATTAATATAAAAAACAAATGTAGCGTTCATATTACGCTCGTTTATTTTGTCTCGTTAAATGTCAATAGATACTGGAAAACAGGGCAAGTGAGCACATCATTTTTTCATGTAAATGGATACATTTTCTGCCCATTAGTAACAGTTTATTCGTCTTCAGAGTAAGGTTCTGTAGATATTTTTGGATAAAGTAAAGTAAATAATAAATTATGCGGTTGTGTAATACAGAGTATAAATAATGCGGCAAGTGTACCATGTGCTGTGTGCACTTGCTGCGCTGCTGGTATCAAGAAATTGTGTAAAATAAATAAGTGATATTAACATTCGTAAGTCAGTACCTAACCTGTTTTGGAACGATTGCTAAACTTCATTTTTCCCTTGTGTATTTTATGTATAAACTGACGTAAAGAAACTAGCAGACTTCTTCCAAGAAAAAGTTATTATGTGTCTGTTTCGTTTTCACAAACGGAACTTTTTTCTGAATAGCGATGCAACAAATTGAACGAAACCGAGCAAAGTAAACATTAAGCGCATAGAACATGGGCAGGAAATGGAAAATGCTCTAATTTTCTTGGCTGCATTTCTTTTAGTTTTGCTGCGCGGTATAACATAAGTGGCAACAAACACGTTTTTAATGTGCGTATAAAATAATGGAACTTTACACTGTGTCATTCAGTATCAGAATTGCATTGAATTCCTCTTGACTGGACAAACACACACTGGCGAATAATGTGACAAATTAAATTACCTTCAAAGCTCTCAATGTAGGTAGATATTTCTTCAAGGATACAGCCAGAACATGTAAGTAGCCAGAAAATGTAGTTAAGAAAGGAACTTGAAAGCTTTCTTGCTACAATTAAACTGACCGAGGGATATTATTTCTACCTGCGATATGGCTTTTATGTTCTGTGTACATTTGTCTGTGCGTTTGAAAAATTCTGTGTTATATCACCCAGAGGATTTTTAAAAGGATGAAAAGCTCACAATCGGTGACCCTAATCCGCCAATGGACTTTTGCATGCAATAATGTAAGGAATGCATCCTAAATGGTCTATATGTAGAATGCAAAGAAATTGACACGAGGTTTTTCATTTAAGACCATGGCTATGATTTTAGCACGCACACAATCAACTTATAGGATCAAGGTGCTCGTATTATATTATTATATTGGTACGATGAGAAACCATTTTTCCTTCCTAACATATGGCAACAGACAAGTAATGCCAAAATAAATGCTATTGTACGAATAATGAATACAGGTGCAAAAACTATAAACATTTCATTCTCTTGTATAACCCTACAAACTTGAAAGTATGGTATTATTGCAGTCATAATAATATTTCCCTCAAATGGAATACTTTATGCAAACTTTTCAAGTTTCACCTGAAAGTGTTAATAATATGGCAATATTACTCTGAGTTTGTTTCAGAAGTTCAAATGGCAATTAATTGAATTAACTGTATTTGAAAAGTTTGTAAGCGATATATTGAAGAGACGCCTAGTAAACATTTGCAGGGTGGAAAAGGGAACAATGTTTAGATTTGATGTGGTTTTGTTTCTATTGCTCTTTTCGTGGTAAACTACACTGCGTGTCTATTGTTTCAATGATTACTGCATTTGATAAACATGATTGCACAACTTCGCCTGTTATTTCTAAGTACGCATTCATAGAAAGAGGTTCATGATTACAAACACGGTATAATAAGCACAGTTAAAATTTTGTTTAAATAGTAGTTGTCTTTTCGCGTAGAATTTTGATTTGTCATGACATTGCATTCTGGGTAAGAAGATGAACAAGCTTCGTAACGTAAGTCGAAGTTACAATAAGTTTCTCATTACCCCAAACGAAAGTTTCGCCTGGGGTTACGAAGAAATTCAGTTTAAAGAGCGTTAGAGAGAATGGATGGCTTCTGGCTTGTATGACAAAGCCACTTAACTCATCCAGCTAGTAACTTATATTTTCATAACTTTTCATTGCACTACTTTACATTGAAGTTTTCTCTGCTACTGTAAATAAGAGCTATAGGGAATAAAGGACGACGTAAAATTTTATATGGATGTTGTGTATCGTATGTAGCAAAGCTGCTATAATAATAATGTACATATTTCTCAGCCAGTTTATTGTTTGTGGAACTTATTGTTAATACCTTCATATAAAAGAAAGGAAACTCAAGTCTAATGCATTGTTTTTATTTTTGTAGCCAAAAGTCAAAAGTCTCCACTAGACGTAAGAGCTTTATCTTCATCTGAATCTTTTGACGGATCAGCGCCTGTTGTCCCCGCAAAGTTGGGCAAAAACTCCACAGCAGAAATCAACAGTGTTCAAACGCCGGAAAAACTTGCAACTGTAAGTTTACTTTTCATAATCATAACAATAATTCTTTGCTCTGTGTCTGTGCGTAAATAATGTTCGACTAACTAGCAAGTATACAGTATCGAGGAACTTTGACGCCAATAATGAGTAATGACACATTTTAAGCAGTTTCTCGAGTTTGTGATACTTTCTTCACAATGGCTCTAGAACTATTTCCTTTTCCTGGAAGCATTTTTCATCAAAGGATTTGTCACAGAAAGTTTTGAAATCCTGGCCCTAATATATCGTTTTATGGCCAATTAACACTTTGAGTAATTTATGTATGTTTCATGAAGCTGATCTGATTATTCCAACTTTTATATGCTTTATATATACCGAACTAAATTTTTTATGTCAAGTTAAGAAAACTGTTTCTGAGCACATTTGCCAATTATTGTCAAAAGACATTCGTAAACTAATTGGAAACCATTAGTTAGTCTTAATATAGTTGAAATAAAGTTGAAGCAAAAATTAACTCGGCAGTAAGTTTCTTTGAGAATTTTTTGCATTTTGGAATATCTCTCAAGACAATGACTCAGTATATAGAGAGCCCACAGTAGTTTGGTTGCTGCCACTTCCTAATAGAAAGTGGAAATGACGCACAAAACCCAAAAGTTTTTGCTTGAACTTTTTCAAAGAGCTGTAAGGTGAAGTGAATGAGTGAGCTGCGAACATACACGTTCTATGTAGAATTACATGATTATCTCACAAATTGTTTTTGGATGTCATTTGTAACTGAATAGACCGAAGAAGAAGATCCTACAGCACCTAAATTCAGTGTAAATTTAGTTGACGTTATGGACAACATAGAACAATTTGTTTTGCAACCTGCTGCACAAGGATTCCTTATAAAGTGTCGTATAACTCGAGATAGAAAAGGAATGGACCGCGGCTTATATCCAACTTACTACATGCATTTGGAGCGAGACGATGGCAGAAAGGTAATTACTTACTTATAGCACATCTCCTAACTCTATTATAGACACGCTCCTGGTTCAGACTACAGTATTAATTGAAAAAGTAATGTGGAGGACATCGGAGCTGAGCAAAATGCTAGTAAGCGTCCAGGGATTCCGTTTGTAATGTCGTTTGAACTGCTGGATAAAAAAGTGAACATAATTATCTTCCAGGTTTTTCTTTTGGCTGGACGAAAACGAAAGAAGAGCACTACGAGCAACTATTTGATATCCACAGATGCAACTGATCTCTCAAGAGGAGGGGACTCTTTCATAGGAAAAGTTCGCTCAAATCTAATTGGAACACAATTCAGTGTTTTTGACAATGGGGAGCCTCCTAAGAGAAATGCTCCGATGATGGACAAAGCAACGCTCCGAGAAGAGTTGGCCGCAGTCATCTATGTAAGTGTCAAAGTACAATTATGCCAAACTACTACAGGCTCAAGTGAAAGCCTCACAAATCCATTACTTTCCATCAACTCCACATCTTCAAAAATCACTTTCTTATAAAAATACACACATGAAAGTCACCCGCATAAAAAAGTGTCCCTTCAGTAATGTTATATCATTAGATTAGATTAGTACATACAAAGAGAGCTCGGTATTGAATTAGTGTAGTTAATGTGAGTATTGCTCCCGCTTTTTGAAGTGGGAAAGCTATAATTACAATTATTATCTCATTATTGAATTAGTAATGTCATATAGTTAGTATTATTTTTACGTGTGTATGTTTCAGTTCTACATTACATATTGCAAAAAACCATAGTCCGGATTCCTAGCTTATTCATTCAGTCTAGGAAAGAAAAAATTTATTCTATGTATCAAGAGAATTGTTGTATTGTAGGAAACTAATGTACTGGGATTCAAAGGACCACGTAAGATGACTGTAGTCGTCCCGGGGATGTTGAATGAAACAAAGCGCAAGGAATTCCGTCCTGATTCAGAGAATGATGGAATAATTGGTAAGACAACAAGCAATCTGTTCTAATTACTTATTAATTACAAGCTAATGGCCTACAATCAGAGACGCAACTGTAATTTGATATAGAAATTTGTCTTGTGTGTAATCTCAAATGGGGTTATGCCATGTTCATTATTAGCTGGCTGTGCAATTTAAATGAAATCTGGGAGTCTGTTTATGTAATACTTACACACTACACACGCACTCCAGTTTTCCCTTCTATTTATCTACTGGTATTATTCATTGATAATTAAATAAATAGCTGACAAAGATTCAGCTTGCAAGTTGGGGTTTCTTGTTCAATCTCAACTTACATTTCCTCTCTGATCCTACAGACTATGAAGTATTTAAGTTCTTTAATTGGACAAACGTAATTGGGTGCATTGCTTGTTTACTTTGAATAGAACGCTGGAAGAGTCGTAAAATGGACGGACTGGTTGAACTGAAGAACAAAACTCCAGTTTGGAATGAAGAGAGTCAATCATATGTCCTCAATTTTCATGGTCGTGTCACGCAGGCGTCTGTCAAGAATTTTCAAGTGATACACGAATCTGACGGTAAATGCCTAAGCGATTTTATTCTCTTAAAAACCAATCATATTTTCTGGATATTAAATTGTTCTACGGAAATGACATGAATCCATAGAAACTCTTGCACTAAATATTAGAGAAGTCGAAGGTAGGGTGACCAAAATTCTCAATCCACAGTTTATGACTGACGCTGGTATAAGGCTTGTTGCAGTTGGCTTCTATCCTTCAACCACTAAAAGACATTTCCTTTCAACTCATACTACCATTTTATGATTACATGTACCTATTATATATTTTTGCTGATAATTCAATACCCATTCAATGTATTCAATCAAAACAAGGTGCTGCTAGCCTTTGTTGCATATAACCTTGTTTATACCTGTGAAAGCATAGGAGTAAAAAATGGACCAAATTACTTTTTAAAAGAACTGTGTTTTCAAAGATTTAAATCTCCATAATTTTGAGTTAACCAACATGAGGCGACATATCATTTTTTATGTTTATCAAATTTGACACTACGACATTGCTTCGTAAGTACGGAGAATTTATACGTTCCACTTCGTTTTGAAAATTTATAACAAATGACGAAAACAGACAAATTAAACTAACGTAAGTAACCAAGCGCAGTAAATCGGCCAACTTCATGAAGTGTTTTTCAAGTGGCCTTATTTCATTTCATTATCTACTTTTTTGTTGCATATTATGGAATTGTAGAATTCGAATATTTCACATTCTCTCTAATTAGCCTAATTTAGGTTGAAGCACATTTATTTTCCCACAATTGAAAATTAACATATCAACTTTAAAATCTTGTTAAACATGGTTTACGATACTTTTTACTCCCATTTTGCAATGGTTTATTCAAATTAAAAATATAAAATTGTCTGTGTATAAGTGTTTTAACATAATTAATGTGAATACTGCCATAATGTTAAAGAGTTTGAAGTTGTGAGCATAAGATAGTAATGCTTAGTGTCAAGTTCTAGCATATCCGCAAAAGGTCACCCTGGGCGAGTACAATATTCTTCCGTCGCTTAGGAATTCAATTGAGCTGAAAATGCTTTGTTCGGGGATTTTCTCTTTAATTTCCCCTTCCACACAGATATCAGTCTGTAAGTTCACATTGATGTAAGGACGTACAGTACGTAAGCCGAGCAAGACCATAAATGGATTGACTGATAATCAATGACTCAAATGTGTATGTTCTTTGAAGCATCAAGCATGGCTCTTCTCATGCTACCACTCTAGTACTTACCGAAATATATTAGGATTTCCTTCTCACTTCAACTTTTGATTCCGTTGCTCGTTCTGAGTTCTGAGACACGGAGTGGCAGTGGCCCTATATATTATACAATAACCTGAGCAGTATTCATTTATTCTGTCTGTAAACTTGCCGAGAGTACATTTTTTGAGTACATTTTTTACATGAAATCCATTTTACGCTAATAAAATATATTTTCCATTCGTATTTTCAGAAGACTATGTCGTTCTACAATTTGGCAGAGTGGCGGAAGACGTGTTTACATTGGACTATCGTTACCCCATGTGTGCTCTTCAAGCTTTTTCCATTGCGCTGACTAGTTTTGATAACAAATTGGCCTGTGAATGAATTTTCCATTGAAACTATTACGCTCCTCTTTTTTGGACCACAAACCACGATATGGCCTACCTTCACTTTTGATATCAACTTATGGTCCATTCGAATAGAACAAAATCTCCTAATAATGAGAAGGCTTTATTAACCCAACTTTTGCGGAGGACATTCAATTAAAACGGAATTATCAGTTAAATGTAATTAAGGTTGTTCATGTGGCTGTACTTGTACTACTACTACTACCAACTACTACTATAGACATAATATAGATATAGATTGTTTGTACCTAGGACAAACATCCCTGGGCGGTTATTACTATATTAGTGTTTGCCAATCTATTTTCCAAAATGGATTACTAATACATGTATTTTACTCCGCTACTGAAATTGTAATTTATTTTTAATAGTAGAACGGATTCAGGCAGTTCTAGTTGTGGTTTGTATTGTGCAGCTAAAAAATGTGAAGTAAATAATATGTAATGATCATGAAACATGACAATGAGTAGACAAAATCAATAGTACCGTGTATTTTTATTTTGTTATTCTGATTTCTTACCAATAGTACTTGTGCTTTATTTTTGACCGTATAAGAAAAAAATAATTAATTAAGATGTTTCTGTTAATACGTGTTTATATTACACATTCGTTAAATAGTAGTAGTACGTTAAGGAAAAGAATATAGTTCAAGTTGTTCCTTTACAATTAGAAGTAGTAAGATAATGAACAAAATTTGTAAACTCTAGTTGAAGTTTAAAAATGCCCTGTGTAGCACCCTACCAGAAATTTCCTGGCAGAATCTACTAGGCAACATGAAACATGACTGCGCTGAAGAGAACAAACTACAAATCCCTGTGTACTGAACTAATGAATAATTTATATGGGATGAGGAAAGTACCCAAATAGCGAGACTACTATTCGTTACATACACACGGTCGGATAAGTACTATAAAATATACAGATACATACATAATGATATGCGAATCAAGAAAGTAGAAATACATTATATATACCTAAAACCTAGATAATTAGTTAAAAACCGAGGAATAGCGTCAACTTAAGATAGTATTACGCTAATGATATGAAATAGTTTATACTAACTAAGTGTATCTGTGTACCTAGATGTTATATAGGTAAGGTATAGTTTTAGCCGTAGTGGAGTTTAGAGACGCTGCAACCAAAAGTTCAGCAAAATACTTCTCTATGTATACACAACAACAATGCGTGATTTGGGTCTCAAGACTCTCACTACGTGGCAATTTCATCCTGACTGCCTTTTATCACTTAACAAATACCTAATACATGTAACAGTACAATACATTAGGTAAAAATTGTAAATAGCGCACACACATTTAAATAATTGTGTTGAGTCAATCTCTAGCGTAAAATCGAAGTGCGGATGTGAGAAGCAAATGTTTAGAATGTATTGCACTCAAAACTTGAAGAATTTATGTCCAGAAGAGTGAATTGCATTATTTTATTTTTGCAGCATATTTTTCTTTTTCTTTTATCATTTCTTTGTAATATCGAACTTAATTTATAAAATGTCTGTATTATTTGTTTACTACAAAAATCTATTGCGTAAGAGCGTAGGTATGATTCATAACATTCTAATTTTAATAATAATAAACACTACTAACGATATAGTACAAGTACTAATAATTCTGCATTCATAGAATCTGCTTTTTACAACCTGTCTTAGTTTCCAGGAAATATTATTATAACGTATGCAATTTATAGTCGAAGGGTATATTCATAGTGTCCTTAGTCTCTTGGGATTTGAAATAGCGTATTATATTAGTAATATGCTTTGACTTGATAAAATAGATATCTGAATGATATTTTTTGTTGGTGTAAGCTTGAATGACTAAAGTACAGTATAAGGATCGGATGGCAAACGGTTATACAAAAATCTAGACTTGAGCCGTTTTGGAGTGTAGAACGGATGACGAAACAGTAGACGACTACAGATACCACATACTAAAAATCCTTTTGTTATCTCTCTTCAATATTCTGCCTACATTTCCATAAAACTTATAAGACGCGACGAAGCGCATGTGTCTATTTCATTCTCAGTGTCTGCTTGATCGAAAACTTTGTTATTTCAAACGCATCTATAGACTCAGATAGAAGACAGGGCAGATATCCATTTTTAGCCTCTACCAAATATTTACCTTCTATTAGTGCTATAATATGTACCATAATACGTATCATTTCTGATATAATGCTTTGTATGCCATTATCACCAACCGTATGAAAATATTATAGTAGGAGAGTAGACAATATATTATAGTAAGTCAATTTTTCTTTCAAGACTCAAATCACAACACCGTGTCAAGTGCCCGTCTCTTATTATTATGGAAAAAGGAATATCTCCACATCATAGTTTACTTAAATCAAAAGTGCTCATTTTAAGCTCCGGAGCTCCGCATTAATGTTTGCTGTATTCTTATGTGCTTCGTGATGAGGAATAATGGATGCTTATGCAAATAATATGAATTCGTAGACACAAAAAGCATCCTTGTTCAATTCCCGTTGAGTGAGAGAGCAATTCTCCCTCGACGAGTTTCCCTTTACTACATTATGGACGAAATTGATAATCATAAACCCGTGTAGAAATCAACAGACAATCTTCCGCTTCAAGCTTTAGTTTTACTTTATTCAAGTGGAAATTAATATGCATGACTTGTAAAAACACAATTAAAAGCAATATTTGAACACACTTTTACTTATTAATGCTCTGTTCACGATCCAATCAAAACTGAAGAGTTCTCCCAAGTCAAATAATTGAGACCAGCTATTTCGTCCTAACTTTATCACGTTAAAGTGAATATTTAGTCATGTAATTATATTTACTATGTACTTAAATTCGGTGAATATGTCGAGTGTTTTCCAAATGTTTGAGATGTATTTTATTTAAGTGGATTGAGTTGTTTTAGTAGCAATTCAGGGTATTGTTAACGAATTGACGGTTATTTTATAGGCTAGAAGTCGTTAACACTAGATGAAAGAAAGCTCCATTATATATACTAATACCTGTTGTTAGAGCTACACTTCGGTAATAGAAGTGTCTCATAAAACCTATTTTCCTAGCAAATACGTAGAAAACTACCAATAAATATTACAGTGTGTTTTTCTCCTTTTTTGGTGTCTACTACTTCACTCTTCTCTATCATCTAACTTTTCCATCCACTATTTATAGACTCGAGTTAGACAACAAGTCTTTGAGACGATAACAGGTGCATACATAGTTCATGCACTCATGTTGCT
Organism: Pogonognathellus flavescens; assembly: GCA_019776165.1. Classification (NCBI taxonomy): domain Eukaryota; kingdom Metazoa; phylum Arthropoda; class Collembola; order Entomobryomorpha; family Tomoceridae; genus Pogonognathellus; species Pogonognathellus flavescens. The sequence continues at coordinate 12,848 of JABASD010001009.1, read as the reverse complement.
AAAATTTCCACAGCCGTCAAATGTCAAGAACTTCATTTATTTAGTAATTACTGCTTCCCTCTTTCGTGGATTTTCATACCGTCAATGAGATGACGCATTTTGTAATTATGTGTCTTACTCATTATCAATCAGGTAGACAATGAAATAAACTTACATCATACATACAAAAGTTGTTTAATAAACACCGTAATCCTCCAATCGCTTCTAGTTATTGTCCCCAATATATGTTCTCAAATCTCAACCTTGTTAAGGTCGTTTTCTCTCTTGTATTCATTTTAATTTCAAATGAAAAACGACCACTATATTCCTAATTTTTTAATATTTTTATGTAATGTCAAATGTCAGTATATGTGAATTGGCGTGTGTGAATAGTATCTTTGCAATGATGTGACCTAATGTAAATATTGCAGTGTTAGGTGTAGGTGAGAGGTGTATTTGGAGTTTAGTGTGTAACAGGAGTTGAATATGTTATTTTCGCAAATGTGTATGTAAATAATGTAAATAGTAAAACAGTAAAATATGTGTAAATAGCATTGGATATTATTAGTAAATAAACTGCTATATTGTAAATACAAATACATAGATACCGTGAGAAATACCAAGATGTAAATACTAATTAGTGACGTCATGAAAATTCGTCGATGAAAATGTCATACAAAATGTTGAAATAATTCGGTTCGAAATTGAGAACGGGAAGCAAATGTATGTTTTATGTGTAGTAGTACATAGAATTGTCATACATGGAACTGGACACGGTAATATTGTTACACCGATAATATGATGTAAGTAGTTGTTTAACTGGTCCCGTAACTGTATTGGTTACTACTCTTACAACGTCTACTTATAAATTGTTAGGTATCAAGGATACACAAAGATAGACCATGATCACCCTTTTTACATGACATAGAACTAGTGTAAAGTGAGTTTCGTACATGTACATTCCACACGGCAAGATTTGTACAAGGTGTGTCGGTGTACATAACTGTATTTTTAAACCTTGCACTTGAAAATTGAATGATTAATTGTATCATTGCTTAATTTTAGCGAATGAACACTTTAAGCAGCTTACTATTAAGGAGTGTACTATAAGATACATTTACAGTGTAAGTGGTAGTCAGTTGTTGTTGACATTACCGCGTTGTTACGTTAAATGTTATATGTAAGTAAATATTAATGATGTATGTTAAACCAAATGTTCACCATTATGAAGCTGATATAGACGTACCTATACAAATTACGTGTGATGTCGCTGTCTCTGTGTTGTGTTGTGTGACAACGTTTTCAATAAAAATATAAAAAATTTGCACCAAAACATTTCTTGGATCGATTCGTATGCATTTCGGCAGAAAAAGGGCAGCCTAAAAGGAAAAAAGGCTCTCAGAAGAAAATAGGGTAAAAGAAAATACCACCTACTTAGATCTACCTAAACTTTCTTTCAGTAGTACACTAAAGTATACGCTGTGTACGTATTACCACGATATAATATCGTGGTATTACTCACTCAGTCAGAAGTATGGTACCTTAAGCACACAAGTTAAATAATAAGTTCAGAATAAGTAACATGTTGTGAGTTATAGAATAGATCTATCTCAGTTCACTATCTTTGAGACGTTCTCCTCATGAAAAGAAGCTCGTATTGCATTATAGTAAATTTTTCACAAGCGAACGGCATGAGATTAGTAGGCTTTAGGCGGATGACTTTGTTTGCTAAAAGAAATCTTTTATATATAGACCACACAGACTTTTATTTATTACACAGAATTAAACGTGGCCAAACCGCAAGGTTCTGATAAAAAGAACGTAAAGAAAAATCTCACAAAATTCTAAGTGTCTACAAAGCATAATAATATTACATATTTTCTCACAATGACTTCCAGGTTAAAGATATATTTCGCACACAAAGCATAAAGTTAATCTGTAACAGCTTATTTAGGTAAGGTCTAAGATAAAGTAGGGGCTATTATAAGTAAGGTAATGGTACACGGTTACTTATATGCCTAATTATACTCTCGTCTGATGTATTATTACTAGAGTACGAGTGGAGAGATAAAGAGAAGGTATTTATTCAATCCCATTATTTTGCAGAGGAGCATGGATCTGTATCAATTTGTGTAATCCTATTTGATTTTGCGAATACATATCTACCTAAGGCATTTTCGGACACTATGGATTTTCACGCAGTGTGAAGTTAGCGGTGGTTCTCGGTAGTGTAAGCCATCTTTGGAAGAAGTCGGCAAGAGAATGTGGGTTTGTACAACCGTGAGACAGAGTTTAGACTGTAGAGAACGTAATCTGATGGAGAACCAGCACAAAATACGTACAATAATGGTGCAGTATACTAAATACAAAATGTTACCACACAGAGTAGAGATACAGAATGGATGGCAGTATATGCTAAATTGTTTTATAAGGGCAGTGAGAGTGAAAAGGGTTGAAGTTGAAACTCGCAGAAATGCAGTATGTATTTATTGATACAGCAAACACTACGGAAATAAAGAGCAGAGTATATGTTTGCACGGACTACGTATCCTTCCACTCTCCTTATATGCAAAACTACCACTAATAATAATACAATGCAAACCGTTGTAGTGGAAAGCGAGTCTACTTCTGTAGTATTTAATAAAGCACACTTTCATAACAACCCGACTCTGCCAAATGCGGATATGGAAACTCGACTATGTCCATACACGCTTAGATCCATAGAAATACTACATAAGTTTATAGAAAAGTTTATAACATTAAACAGAGAAACTATGCCATGGTTGGGTTATAACGAAATAATATTGCAGCGTGTTGTTATGGCTAACATTTGGCTATTAAAAGCCAGTGCTGGCCTGGCCTGGCTTTATCTTCGTAGACCGAAGTTCTTTTGGAAGTGGAGTATTATGGTAGAATGGTATTAGGACCAGTGGTGGTGCGGTGTGGTGCTAGTAGAGTCGTAGACGACTTTAGTTTAGCAACATCAATATGCGTGAACCGTGTTGTGGCCGTAGTCAAAGTAGTCCGACTGAAATCTATTGAGACTTTCCTTTTCCCAAGATTCACTCACCTATAATAATCACGCTATAATGTCAGAAATAATGTAATGGTACACGTCAGGTGTATTCCATTACTTCTCGTGTGTCTATGTGAGTGTGTTTTGTTGGCAAAGTGCATGTGCACAAAATACCGCATTTATAGTATAGAACCAGCACAGCAGCGGGCTACATATGGAAAGGCGGACGGTACCTACTTTTAGAAGATCCTCTAGTGAGGGAGGACGTTGACGCTTATGTTGTAGTGTCTTGTAGTTGGTAGGTGTGTAGTAGTGTGTACATAACAACATAACTCCTAATAGCAATATTATATCACTATCATCAAATATTAATGAAAGTCAAATCTATTCAATACGTCACCTCAACTCATATTAAATACAAACCCGTGGAAACTTAGAAAATTCCCAGTTTTATACGTAAATATTCCTATAGTGTCTTAGAAGATTGTCACGAAGTTATTACTCCGTACTTTGAACACGTTAAGTCTTTTGCGCTGTCGTGTCTACATGCGATCTTATTACTCGGGTTTATACCATTTATAATAAATGAGCAAGACGGGTGCTGCGTATAGTTCTTCCTTAGTTAAATATACGACGAGCTGAAATTCGAAGACTTCGATTTTACAAATATTTGGCTTTGTTGGAAGATTTTGGAAAACTGTGTTCTACTAGTCATCGGATAAAAGTACGTTTCGTACTCCAAGTCAAATTCAGTGATATATGAATCGATAATCAATATACGTAATTAGTTCTGTGAAATCTATACCGTTTTATATTAGCAAATGTTATCTGTTGAACGTCACATACATAAGGAGAGTCGTATCTTCTGCTTTTATATAGCATAAACATTACTAATTGCAGGAGTAGTGTTATCGTCGCATTTTAATGGAACACAAGTACCTATAAAACAAAATATTACTCGAAAATATTATGTTCATTGATCAGTCCAGCTAAAATTAATTATAAGTATACTGCATTAGTATTAGTCGAATGTTATGTAATTGTGATGTAAGCTACAACGATAACTATACGCACCAAATAACTACCAACAACAGCCTATACATACAAGTGTACCTATGTGGTTAAGAATTCACTTGCGACAATGAGTGAATAAACTTGAGCTTTATATGTATGTCTCTATAGTTTCTCACAATATTGTCGATAGTAGCTCCACGAAGTTCATTTCTCATTTTTAGCATAGTTATTCATGGAGGTTGTGATTTTTACCGTTAGTAATACCAAAAGAGCAATTTAGCTTTTCGTACACGATTATTACGTAAATAATCACACTCATTTTATATAATGTGATTCACAATGCGAATCAATGATTGATGTAGTTGTACTATTGTAAAGCTAGATGTGGTTCAAAATAGTATAGTATTTAATTGAAATTCTGGTTGTAATGTTTTAGAATTTAGTCAAACAAAAATGTTACCTACGGATACCTATTGAAAATCAGTACAAAATTATTTAATTATAAATGATTAGCCGTAGAATAATTGAGTATGGGTTGATAAAATTTAAAAAATTAACTGAAACGAATAGTAGATAAATTCGTGCAAAAGCACAAACTGCAAATATGCTTAAAAAATTCCGTTAAAAAATCAAAACAAGAAGAGTCTTCACCGCTATAAGATTTAGTAGCATTTAAGATGTCAAATAGGGATATCAACTTGTAGCAACTTAATAATTGTTATTCTTAAGGAGTAATGTGATTTCAATTTCCTTCTTGCTTATAAAAACCATTAAGGAAGATTTGCTATAAAATTTGACTGGGGAATTGTTACCAGTGGTAAAATAAACGTGACCTGTCACCTGTGAAGGGTCCGTTGGGAGGAATTAGAAATAAATCAATTACTGGAATAGTAATCCAGGGAATTTGAATGGGATGGCGAACCCTTCGAGTAAATACGCCGTTGCTAGCGTTTCTTCGATGGAGGAAGAAGAAGACAACGAAAAGATTACTACTGCTAGTCCGACGAACGAGTCTCGAAAATCTTTAATTGGAAAGAAGCACGTTACAATCTTCGATGGTGGGAATAGCAGTATTCCTAGAGATGAAGGGCAGAGTGAGGAGGCAATCGCGACGAGTAGCACGAAGGATAATATTCCTTTGGTCATCACAGAGGCAGTTAGTGAAAGGGAAAAATTCCTTCGTTACCATGAGATTGGCACTGGGAATGACCGTCGCTCACAAACAGAAGGATGGAGATTGAGCAAAAGCTCAGTGTCAAGTATTTACCACAGTGCTCAGGATATCACTGACTTGATTTCAGAAAGCAACTCTGATTACAGCGAACCCCTCAGTCCGTACCGAAGTTATCATTCGGTACGAGAGAGTCTTTATGAAACAGACCGGGATGATATTTTTAGCTCTCCGCAGACAAGTCCTGTACTTCCAACAAAAAAGGTAAAATTTCTTTTTCTCTTCTCATCTTTTTATAACTGTGCTGTACACATACTCAAAAATTACTAACTACATTATAACTACTGATATAATATGAGATAGGTATTCGTAAATTGGTAAAATATTTACATTAGCAACGAATAGTAATTAGTTTGTACAAAAACGGAGGTAGTAACAATATTTTGTTAAACAGGCACTTCTATAAATATTTGTTGTTGAACTCGTTGTAGGTCTAGTAACTTCTCTGTTCACCGATGCTAATATTTGTACAGTTAATTTTAATATCGTTTTTATAGATATTCCTCTTATTGCAACTGTACTACTGTTGTAATTGATAAACCTTTGGAAGTATTTCCATTGAAACCTTACCCGTACCATCAGCATCAATACTATCGTACATTTATTATGATGTTTACATGTTTTCCTGTAATAGCAGCTTAGATTCTATTAGGTGTAGGATGAACATCTCTCTTATAGATGTATTAGCCGATGGATGTAACAAACAAGGTTGCACAGCTTAGCCTGTATATCATCTGTGTATACGTGTTGCGTGATGGCCTATAGGTAACCCACTATTCAATTGTGTATCTTACTGTAATTACACGCAAGAAAAAAACTATACCTAGTAAAGTTGGAGACTCTTAAATCCACTTACAATCTTACCGGAGTTTTGTGAAGGAAGGATTAGTCGGATATAATTTTAGTCTGACCAAAATTTAGTTTAGTTTCAAAATCCACGTCAGTCAAATTTAATATGCTATATAAAGGAAGGGACTTAACTAACTAATGACATTATTAATGTAAACACACTGTTTAACTAATTTAGTATAACTGTGTATGTCGTAGGCAACGTCGTCTATCAGACGGTTGTATGGATTTATCTATCAAACTATAACAAATGACTCTTATGAAATTGCTTACATGGGTCATTTATTTTTTCCATTCGAGTAAGTATTCCATTTGTTACAATTGGCAATTATATAATAATTGTAAATAACTTGCCAATTGTTTTAGGACATTTATTACTTAATATGGAATTTTCAATTCGACTTTCCATTCCAGAGAAATCATCGAATAGCTCATAAACCTGTGAAATCGGCAATACCAACCACAGGGTATCGAATGTTTCGGTTCTAACCTGTCTTACGGATTCTGCGTTCCCTCCTACAAGACATCACATTTTTCATTTTATCAGTAATGGGTTGAGATTTCCAGTCCCTTCTGTCCCTCAAGGTTCTGTTCCTTTTCACACATTTTGTTACACATCATTGAATCTTTAGAGTACATAATATCCGAATTTTCTCTGTAGAATAATTGTAGGTGCAAACTTAAACTTATAACGCGTCTCGTCTATTGTGCATAATATTTGTATTATTATTTGCATGTATATATTATTTTGCATGATACACACAAATTAGCAGCATAATGTGCATGGGATTTTCCAGTTTCTCAGGCCAAGAGTTTCAGGAATACAATATATACCTGTATAAGTCATAGTCATAACCATAAGTGTAGTATGTCGATTTTTGGACTACCGTTCCTTACCACATGAATGTTTTATATATTATATTTATTGTACCACAAATTACAACGTATATAGACTCTATATTAAAAATATGTTCTGTTTGCAATACTGTGTAAAGTGCACCCATAAACAGTAAAAAAATCATTTGTGGAGAAGTCTCATTTTCGTACACTCCATGCACAAGTAGGTTAATTAAAATAATATATGTAGATTAATCACGTTTTTTAAATTTTGACTTATTGTAAGCGTGCGTTTAAATCCTAAAATATAATGAGCTACATGAATTAGCAATCTGCAAAAAAGCCTTACAATTATGAACGATTTATAAACAATTAGTCACTACACAACTGTTCGCGTTTGCAGCCGCCGTTGTTGCAGTTGGGATAATCACATTAGGGAATAAAAGTCTACAGTGTACACTCTACACACTCTCTAGACTCTACTCTTTAACAAAATGAGACGGAGGTATATTCAATTAACGCGTAGTTTTTTGTAGCCGCATACGACCTAGACATTTTCATATTATACTAACCATTTAACCATATTATACCACAGAACACTTCGTTTTCCTCTTTCAAGTTGTCTACCTTGCTTTTTAAAAACAATCACTATTATCCCTATCACAATCGTCATTTACAGTCCTCATAATATAGCTGCATACGTCATAGCAGCAGATTAATTTTGTATAATTATAGCACTTGCTATGAGTATAGTATTCTCGAGAATAAAGTCTCTATCTATAGTATCAGCATTATCGTACAATATATTTCCATTTGAACAAGTGGTATATTATTCTATACTATAACTAATGACGGTAATAGACAAATTTCAAATGCACCACACTATGAATTTATCCGATAGGTACCTTTTATTAAACCAAGGAATTTAGGTTTAGGGATCATTACAATTACGTTGTATGTAATATAAAATGGTTTATGAATGTTGCATGTCTAACTAAAATACATTTGTAGCATAATTAACTACCATATTGCAAATAAAAGTGCCAAATCATGCACTGCACGATATTAAACCATGTTTACACAAAATATTACTTACTAGATATTCTTAATTTATAAATTTATAATATTAACTATTAACTGACTCAGTAAGAGAAGTTAAAATGCATAATAAAATATCTGATTCATAAAACCCCATCTGTTTTTAAACATAAAGTCAATGATTGTAGCAAAGATAGATCATACTTGATAAGTTACTTACAATTTATAATGTAAATCGTATATCAGTTGCTACCTGCAGCATTAATGATCTCATCATCCTTCATGGAAAATTTGCAACCGAGCAATTGTTTATTCTGGCAGCTTTTTGTTAGTTCTCTATTGGCTTGCTACCAGAGTTCTGTGCAACATCAAAAATTGCTCTTCAGTAGCCTTACGTATATCATACTTATAGGTAAATACAAATAGGCTAAAACACTAAAGCAAAGTAAATATATTTTGCAGAATTTATTGTAGTTTGTAGTATACAGAATACACTGATAGACACCGACAAATCTAATACAGAAAACTCAACGGAACATAGAAAAAATAAGTCTAGGTAAGCATATTATAGTGGTAGAATATTTTTTTCTTATAACGTGAGAATGTGTAGTTAGAATTTTATTTGCGTATAGGTACTGCTAAAATATTACAGTGTTTTCTGCTATCTCTATACGTGAGTGTTGAGTCAAAGTATGTAGTGAAGAAAGAGGTGATGTAAACTGCCGTCTTGCAGAGCGTATAGCAATAAACGTGTTGTGTTGGTTGTGTAATATAAATGTGACTTGTGTGCTGTGAATGAAGGTTTCACATTATATTCCCATTACGTAATACTGCCATACTGCACGAATATTAACTCTGCACATTTCGGAGGAACAGCATCACTTGTGAATTATCTTCTATTAGACCGTCAGGTCTTATAGGAACGGCTGTAGTGTCTGTCTGTCTGTCCGTCTGTGGCGCTGGTGGAAATACCTCGCGCATACCGGGTAATTTCTTGTTACGACACAGGCAAAAATAATTAGGGAAAAACATTTGCGTCAAACATAGCTTGCAAATTTTTGCCAATGGATTTTGTGACCAATAAATCAGGATTCATTGGGTAATTTTTCTAGGATATCGGGTAGAACAGTTTTTTTCCAGCAGTGGTCTGTGGTCGTCTGTGCACAAGAGTAGTGGTGGGAATGGATCGGGTTGGAACTAATGGGAATGGATAGGGTTAGTAGTGGTGAGAATAGATGGGGTTAGTAGTGGTGGAAATGGATCGGTTAGCAGTTTTTGGTGTTATATAGATGGTAAAATAATAAAATATAAAATAAAATATTTCAAATGACCCTGACGGTCTCTTTACATTTGTTACAATTGTAACAGTTTATTCTTATTCTGCGCTGTCTTCAATTTTCTGCAGAAGTGCATGAGGTAATAGACTTAATAGACATGTTAAAAACACATCATATTCAAGCGCTAACCACTTAATCATACAATATATAGATAATCAATTTGAGACTCATTTCGGTCCTTCATTTTCTCAGTAACCGGTAATAAAACATTTTGTAATCCTTCTTTACCAACGAGCATTAAGATTAATAATTAAATAATAATCGGGTTACATAGGATTTATTATTCAATTACACAGTTTAGTTCTTACAGTAATAGTCAGTGTTTTGTAAAACACGCAAGAACATTATATTATTTGCAAATATAAACGACTACAGAGTAAGGAGGTGATGTATGTATATACAAAAAATACACAGGACAAAGTATGTAAGAAAGAAACCTTGAGACGGGACAATTCCATATAGCCGGAAAAACTATAATTACAGTGGATATCACAACTGAGTAATGATTTTAGCGGGGGAACGGTGATACCTCTCTGTTAAGATTATCTTAAATGGTTCATAAACGTAATTAAGATGGTAGAGTAAGAAAAACTATTATACTATACTATTCCATTAAGGCTACGCTTTTTGGGGTGGATTATTTTCATTTTGGAAATTCTCTGAATTACTTACACATGGTAATTTTGGTTAGAAATATGAGACACGCTGTGTGTGTTTGTTTAAGTCAGGTTCCTTAAGCATCGCTATATAGAAAGAAGAAGAATGGAACTTTGGTAGTTTTATAAGGAAGTAATATACATGTAATGGTTTTATATATACAAAACATGCCTTGTTCTGCTGACACTGATTCAATCTCTGTGTATATAACATAAAAACCGGCTGAATTGCAGGTTTCGTATGATCAGGTGTAGGTGCCTATAAATACTCTTGTCTTGTCCTGTGTGTATGTTTTGTCAGTATAAATTCAATAACAATACAATTTCTTTGTAATATTCACTCTTGCATTAAAATTGTGATAGCTGTGCCATATGCCATGTACATGACATGGATACAAACTTGGCTATACAGTACTAAACTAGTCAGAGTCTGACACAGATAAAATACACAGGAACAACTGAGGATAAAGGAATAATTATTAGAGGAAACAATAATATGTGGGAAAGATAGTTATTGACCATTGCATCGACACTCAACTCACTTCGTTTTCTAATGCATGTTATTTGAATAATAGAGATAGAGTGGTGACTGACTTCATTAGTCAAGAAGAAGTCTGTTTTCCATTTTAATTTCTTAGTCATATCTAAATTTACATACATTACTTCACGCTCACTCAATACAAACAAAATTATCATAAATTGTGTCGTTTCTTATTTGCACTCACACTTTTATAAACAACAACGTTATTATCGGTTCCGATATTATCTCTGTTAACCATGACAAGACACAAGACTTATTGATAGTTTTAATAATAATCAGGTAGAGAATTGCGATTTTCGGAGAAAGTAATTTGACTACTGAAACCGGTTAGTAAACATCCCTATGTTTTCATATACATAATTATATTTTAAATGCACACTGGAAAAGTTTATCAATCATTTGATACCTTTGTGAAATCTATTGTATCAATTACTAATTTTAGTTTAGTATTTGTTGGTGATTGTTTTATTTTAAGATATTAACTGTTTACTGTTAAATTTTCTTAAGACTAGTAGTAAGACAAATGAAGAAGTCAGCTGTTTATATAATATTCGTGTAAAATGTGGAATCACAAAGTTCTAAATCAGCCACATAAATAGTGTTATAATATATAGTAATATTTTGTAGGTTTTTTAAAAATAATAGCAAGAAAACAAGTTTAAATGTTACAATATTTATAAACCCGGAAAATCATGCAGTTAAGCAGTCATTTTCTTGCAAACACTAACTGAAAAATTCCTCTAGAGTTAACATTAGATATATATGGGATGTAGTTGGTAATGCATCTAGTTGTAAGTATTTATTTACTTTTACATCGTAAACTACCTTTGTACAGTGTGTATCTATGATATAATATGATATACATTACAGTATATGTGCATTTGTAACAGTAATAATATTAGCAACACGAAAATAGCGATAAAGTCATGTTCATGATAGTCCAAACTTCTCCCCATCCCTTAGAAGAATGGAAGTTATGTCATTTATAAAAAACTTTGAGGGTGCAGACTTAGCAGACATGCAATATTACACATCCAGCGTAACCGGAAACATGCGATGCGACTAATGCACATTGTTATTGTTATACTTAGTTAGACTACTTTAGCGTTTACATTCAACTTTTTCTTTTCTATGTCCACAGCTCGTTAGTCATTAGTTGACAATGATTGTAATCAGAAAAAGGTTGGATTTCCTAACAAAACGGGCATTTATAGGGTTGGGCTGTCGAAAACTAAATAGCAGTTCTTTGCATTGTGTTATATTGTGATTTATAATGTTTTATTCAATGACTATTTTCAAATAACACGAATACTTATGGTCACATTATACTTCAGCTCTAATATAAATTAAAATTGTTGATTTGCAGTCGGGGAAATCGGTTGCGTTCCAGGAAGTGATGCCGATCCGGGATGTAGATTATATTTTGGTGTGGGATGGCTCCTACGAGTCATCTTGCACAGACATCGCCAAGGAGAAAAGACGGATTTTCGAGAAGAATTTGGAAGAAGAGGGTCTGGTCCTGGAAAGGGAAAAACTGGAAGCGAGCAATTTAAATTTCGTCAAAATCCATGCTCCTGTAGAAGTTTTGAGACGCTACAGTGAAATTTTGAAACTTAGAATGCCAATGAAGGAGGTAAGATCCGATTATTATTTCCGTTGTAATGCATTTGATTTGCGTCTGTAATCCATAACTAAAGTTATTTAGAACAAAATTAAACGCCTGTTTTAGTAGATATTAGATAATATATTTTACATTCATATTGTAATATTTAATAATCCTAATGTATGGTTGGTATGCATCAGTAATTGGTGTTTGTTTACCAATATAAGTTTTGGCCTTGTGCCTTGAATCGCTCAACAATTTAGTCTGCCTATCACTTATCATTTAGAGTATTTTCAATATTTGTTGCAGATAAAAGTTTTATTTGTTCATGTTCAATATTAGTAAGTGTCTTACACTTGTTTGTAAACATTAGTACATATGTGCTATTGTCCTGTTACTGTATTCAGCAGTAGTTAGTGAAAAGTTTGATTTTTAAGCTATATAATATACAGCAATTGCAATTGTATGTATAAAGTTTGAGATAGTAAACAAGCAAAAATTGTGACACAATATAAGCCACAAAAAGTTATAATGTTGACATTTGATAAATACGTAGATAGATGAATGCACTGTTGTAGTGTTTTGTATTGTAAGTTGTTAAGTAGGGATGCTCGTTGTAAAAGTGGTTATATCCCGCTTTCTCACTGACTGTTAATTACAAGCAAGGCTAACTAGATTAGAGTTTGAGACACTCTAGAGCTCCTTGCTTTTGTAGGTAAACTCCAGGCCTAACAATTTGGAGATTTT
>JABASD010001008.1:0-50486 GCA_019776165.1 Pogonognathellus flavescens | reverse complement strand
CATAGTACATGACTGATCTCATAACCCTACTCAATTACTAAGAAAACCAGAATTTGCAGTAATACATGTGAGTGATTAGATCATTATATTTTAGCCTCTCTGTACTAGTCTCACGGAGTAGTTCTATAATAATATTATAAAGTAAATCTATATACCTCATCATTTTTGCCCACGTTAGATAGGATGCTATAAAATAAAGCTCCATAGGCACCCCCTGTTACCAGTACTTCTGTCATGGGATTTATATTCACACCAATTAGACGTCCGTAAAGAGATGCCAAGGCCTTCACAAGCCGCGGGTGGCCCTATTAAATAAAATACACAAGCAACACACGGTCATTTCAACCATGTATGATTAAATATTACCACCGCCTACTCATAATGATTATGCACTGAAATGGCAAATAGTTTAGTGGCAAATTGGCAAAAACAGATATAGAACATTGAAAAATATTTTAGAAAAGTAAATATTAAGATAAAAAATCGAGCTCAATGTTAAAAATAGGCCTGTTTTTAAACCAGCAATACAAAAGATGTGAACACAGACAACTTTGATCCGGATGCAATTGAAATGTGTCTTGTGCTAAATTTTAGTTTCTCAGCCTTGCGGGTCGAAATTTTCTGCTTATGTCTGCATTTACAAGCAAAAGCATCTCTGCAGTCACATGATGGTTTTATGTCAAGGAACGAAGACAACGCAGGATGTGAGAAATCATTTTCCAAAAAAATGTAACCTATATGCAAAAACTTACACTTTTTATTTGTTTCTAATTGTTCAAGTAACCTATAAACTGACAATTTGTCATTATATGGGTTGCCGTTTACCACTTCATGGTAATGAATTTGCCAATGAAGGGAAAACATGTTTTGATTTGCCACTAAAGTATTCGCCAGTTCCGGGCCCATCGTTCATAATTATACCGATATACTGTACCAAAGAAAACTACCGGTTCGTTCCGAGAAAGAAACACCAATTTACTTTCTACATGTACAGTACGTTGAGTACATGTCAATTATCTTCGCAGTTCCATGTTGCTGTTACTGTTATGCATGCAAAACATTCTATGTGTCAAGACAAGACTTTATTATTCGACTACTATACAAACCAGTCTAATAATACTGTCTTAAAATACATCAGGGTTTCGCCCACTGTACGTTTTAGTAGCATTGCGTCCATACGCAGTAATTACAGTACATAGACAGCTCATAGAACAACGCAACGAAGTAAAAGACGGGCAAATGTTAGAATGAATGATGTCTTCAATTATTATCGTAATAAAGGTTTTGTGAATATTATTACATAAGCTCGGGCGTACTGGTGTAAAAATGGATCTGCATTCGGTTCACAAACTTTGGCCAACTCTTGGATAATATGTGGTGCTGGGTTGTAGTCCGGAAAGCCTTGTCCCAAGTTTACCATGAATTCACTTTCATCGTTCAGTGTGTTCAGTTCAATCCTATAGTCATATATACACTCTATTACTTCTTATACAGATAGACACACATGGTTTATAATTTGTAATAGACATTTTTTACGCTTGAATGATTTCATATCGTTTTAATTCTAGTTCTACTGTAGTAGTTAGGAATTTTATGTATGTGTGTGGTATATTAAACCAATCTTCTACAAGCAGACCGTGTAAATATGTAATAGGAAGAGTGCGTTTGTTGATAGGTATATACAAGGTCTGTATGTGTAGAAGAAAGTTCTAAAGCTAATAACTAAAGGGAAATCAATTCTCAATTTATGATTGGATTGCATGATGAAAGGAAACGAAATGCCATCAAAGACTCGTACTCGTCTTATGTGTTTTTGTAGTATGTGAATACATACATACATGCGAATTGTTTGGGTTTTCGAACTTTAGCCAGATTCTTGGAAAACTTACGTTCTTCTATGCAATACCAATGGTTTACATGTACAAGCATTGCATACAGGAGTTACGTTACTACTACAACTATAAAAATGGAATCTAGGAGTGAGTAGGAAAGGACAGGGTGAATAATTTACCACACGTTAGATTCTAGTCCTTTATACTTCGCGTCGACCGCAAACTTTGGATTAATGCTTTTGTCACTCGTCATCTTGCTTGAAAGTTTTCCAGACTTCCAATAATTCATGTAATGTAATTTGATTTCGCCAAACACACTTTTTGGTTCCGACGATTTTTCCGTTCGTCGAATGGATAAATTATTGAAGAAAATAGCTTCAGCTTTACCTATACCAACTATAACTCTACGTCCAATTTATATTGCCCTTTTATTGCACTTTTTAATTTCGTTGGAGTAGCACTTGCTATATAGCTTCATGGACTAAACGCTGAATAACCGGCTTTTTCTCGCCCACACACACAACCACAATTTCCAGGAACACTAATAAAAAACAAATTTCCTTCTTTGAACTTTGAATCTTACTGATACTGGCATTAAACACGCGAATATTATTTTTGCAATTTAATGCTCTTTCTTGAAAAGAGTTAAAAGTTACAATAAGCCTATAGTTAGTGCTAATGTGAACACTTGTGCACGTGCAATACAAATGTTGACAAAATTTCACACAGATTGTTACTTATGTATGCAGTTATGTAATTTTCAGTCGTAGTTTAAAGCGAGGTATTCCAATTCTTCGAACATTGAAAGGGTCGTGATATTTTGGTAACAGCACGATATGATAATGAATTATGTATGAAGGAATCAATGGAACGCATATCATTTGCCGTTCAAACTGAAATGAAGTGAGATCAACTTATCTTGCTGTGCAAACAGTGTATGATACGAAACACTTATAAATCGTTATAGTTTGTATATAGAATATGGGTTACTGCACTTGTCATAAATTCAATCGTGAGTAGAAATTGAGAGGAATGCACGATCAATATGTAGTACTCGAAGAGCATAGAGCACTTAGCACGGTCTTATTTCATTTATAAGTACATGATACATGAATGATACACATAATGTCATGAATGAGCATTCAGAGGATGAAATAGTGTAATACATATAGTAGGTATTTGTACAGCAGCAGCGTCAGTGAAGTATCTCATTTAGCCTTTCATGTTTACAAAATAAATTTCACCCCTCTTCTCAATTCGGAAATAACCAAGTCGATTGTGTGTGAAAGTATGAATTGGTTAAATAGCTTTGCTTGTTTCGACCTGTCCTTGTACAAACTTAAGTTTGAACAAACCAGAGATATTGGTTGATATAAGTGGTAAGTCAATAGTAAAGTAACCTGCACTTGAGAACAGCGTGCGTGCATGCACGCTACGAATTTTGAAGTTGTTAGTCGTTCCAGAAAAAATGTGGTAACGGTTTGCTACAAAGTAGCTAAGGTATTTATCTCTTAGCTTCATGACCTTCGAGCTAACTTAAGAAACGGTTACAGTGGATCAGAAATCAATATTTTCTGTCGTAATGAAGTTTCCAAGCCTTTCGTTTTCGGTGTATAAACGGGAAATTAGAAATGAAGGTCATTCAACGTGGCATTTAGAAGCATTCTGTAGCATGAATTATGAATGGAAGAATGCTACAAGCAAGATGGAATGTTTGAGACGGTATTTATAAATTCGCATCGATTGTAACTCTAACAAAGTCCATTTAAGAACCAAATATACTTCTGACGAACACCTCACTATAAGCCAAATGCATAGAAAGAAAATACAAATTAGTTTTTGTATTGCCTTGAAACTTTAATTCTCAAAATAAATAATTTTGGCTACAATTTAGTCTATTGAATACTACTCGTTAGTGAAAATACACGAGCTATATGTAAGATAACAATATAGATATACATTAATTAGTAAACACGTGTTCAAAACTATAACAGTACATCTAACACGTTGCGAATCTACATTGGTTGAAACATATAGCATTATAGAATTTCCAACTTTTTAATTATTCACAAAAAACTTAGATTTATAATTTAAAACTATATGCAATGGGTACTAAAGATCACATTTGCCTCACTTCCCATTGGAGGTGAAAGATTCACGATTAATGAGTAATAGGATTATCTAGAAGAGCACCACAGGAGTCAGGAACATCTTAGTGAACTAACTTTGATACGTTACAATTGATAATTTGGTTAATGTGAGAACAGTCAGAATCGGAGACATAATAGGCAGCATATTATCCATTTATGAAGTGAAGCAGGAAATTCCGAGAGATGCTGGAAGATTTAATCTATTTGCAGCAATACTTTTAGTCTTTTACTGAGAGCTCTTCCAATTCTTCAAAATCTCATTGGCCTTCTCAAGAGTTTCAGGTTTCTTGTAAAAGCAAAATCGAATATAATCTTCGCCTATCGCTTTATGTTCTTCAGCGTAGAAAGCTGTAGGTGGGATTCCAAGAAGTTTCCATTTCTTCGCAAGCCATTTCACGAATCGGTAGTCTGCACAATCATCTGTTTCGCTACTTAAGTCCGTTTTTGATTCTACGGTAGAAGAAATAAATGTTAAGAAAACTTGTACATACAAAAGCTTTAGTCTAATATTTATTGCTGCGAATACCTAAACTCTTCCAGTTGACCATCATAAAGTAGCCTCCTTCAGGAATTACAGGCACCAATCCAGAGTCTTCTATATACTTTGTAAATGTATCACGACTGATTTTTAGGTCACTGACCATCTTATAGAAAAACGAGTCTGGCGTTCCAAGTCGCTCTATTTCAACTTCCAGGGCTGCTGCAAGAGCTTCTTGACCAGGAGTTTGACAGGTATAAACTGTGTTTTGGTGAGCTACATGAAGATTCCGCATTAAATGTGGAGGGCCGTAAGCCCAGCCCAACTTCCATCCGGTTAAACTGTTTGCACGTTAATTGAATCATTATTTTCATTATTATAATTACAGGTTGGTAATAGTAGAAATGGCACTTTGCAATTAAAACAACTAACCTAAAAGTTTTCCCGGCAGATCCAATAGTAATCGTTCTATCCCACATTCCATCTAATGACGCCATTCTTACATGCTCTTTGCCCTCATAGACAAGCCACTCGTACACTTCGTCTGATATAACAACAGCGTTGAACTCTTTGCAAAGATCGGCAATCATCTGTTTTAACAAAACTAGACACATTACGATGGAAAACCTTGTACACTGTTCTTCAAATCTGAATTTAAACCTTCCACCTCAAACAGAAACAAAATAATATAATAATATTGTTGTAAAAAGGGTAAGATCAAACTAACCGTTAATTCTTCCCTTGAAAAAACTTTCCCCAAAGGATTGTTAGGAGTATTCAAAATGATTGCTTTTGTTTTGGAACTAAATGCAGATCGAATTTCATTAGCATCCAATTTCCAGTCTGCTGAGGTACTGTTAGACGATTTGGAAGGTCGTAGAGCAACATATTTCAGTTTAGCTCCAGCCAATTGAGCTAGAATAATATGAAATAGAATTATTAACCAGAATCCAGATAAATGACACAGCCAATGGAATGCATAAGTATTTTGTAAGTAGATGTATGTACAAACCTTGTAAAGGGTAACAGTCATAAAAGGGGCATATGATTATAACTTCATCCCCTGGATTAATCAAGCTCATAGATGCACAAAATAAGGCTCCATAAGCCCCTCCAGTTACCAAAACGTCAGTGAACGGATTAATGGTTCGGTTAATCAATTTTCCATACAAGCTTGCCAATGCTTTTACAAGACGAGGATGACCCTATAAATAATTTTAAATTCTTCAGACCACAGTTTGCGAACTTTTACATTTTATCAACCTGATATTTGTTTCGCTAGCTATAATAATATGTAAATAAAGCGATTCATGATAGTAAACACCACGATTTTTCTTGCTATGGTTTATATAGGTGTACTTACATATCCACGGGTATACTGATGCATTAAAGGATCCGATTCTTTGGTACATGTATTCGAGAGTGCTTGAATGACACCCTCTGCAGGCATGAAGTCTGGAAATCCTTCAATCAAATTGCAAAACACGTATTATGGATTTATTATAAATTACAGCATAACGTATTAACTTTAATAAAAAAAATTGTCGTACCTTGTCCAAGATTTAAAGGGTTGAGCTTCGCGTTCAGATCAATAAATTCAACCCTATACGAATTGAAACACATAAAGAATCTGATTTTGTATTTCAGTATGACCTAATCATCCAGTTTACACTTACAGTCACGATACTTACTTTTTGTATAAGGTACTTTTACAGATATAAAACCGTTAAGTTATGTACGCATTACATTTAGTAAGCATTACAAATATTTCATGTTTGCAAACAAGCAAATATTAAGCGAGTTTAAATGAGACTTTCACTTACCAAACATTTTTCTCTAGTCCTTTATACTTATCAGCTAATTTAAACTTGTCCGATGCACTTGCCATGGTTCTTTTGCTTAGTTGAGACAAACTCGTCCTTAACTGTAATGTAAATATTCGCAACATAATTACTCAAATAAGTTAATAATATATTATTTCTGTACACAATAAGCTGACTTCAGTTCTTCAACTTCAAAGTTATATAAAACTGCCGAAGCAGTTGTATATGGACACGTGGTTATCAATTATCTCAACACATACATGAAACTATTAGTACAGCCACAGCTTTGAAAATAAAGCCGATTACATAACTTAATTTGTAACCTTATCAGTTAACATGGTTAACATGTAAATGGATGCAAAATGCAAACACATTTATTGATAATTGTCCAGAAACAAAACATCGTTTTAACTTGTTGCTGTACTCCCAATGTCCAGTTCCAGGATCAGACAGCCCATTAGAAAATCGGCACCCTTGCTACTACAGTTAAAAATAATTTTCAAAACAATTAAAGTGGTTTTTTTACCTGTTGATTCTCCAGACGCTTATCAGTATCACAAATCGGTATAAAACTGCTTTAATGTTGTCGACTTCAACAGAACAGAAAAATGAAACTGAGATTCTAACTCCAACTTCCAAGATCGACCTTTCCAATTTGCCTTGACAGATGCACAGCAATGTACACAGAACATGAATTTGAAGATTGGTAGCCGTCCTTGTTAATGTGCAAAACTACGCAGGGGTTAGTACTAGAACATTTATAATGACACACGAATAAGCTTTTATATTTACTAAACTATAACTAACTTTGTATATTAAAGGATTGCATGGTTGGTACAAACTGTAATCCTTAATTGTAACTTTAATTTTTTTAATACTTTCACTTTTTACAGTTTGTATACTCAAAAGCTTTAAAAATTCGTTTGTTTGTAAAGACACTAAAAATTCATTTGTGTGTAAATGTGAAGGGAAATAGTATGACAACTGACAAGAAAGTTCATGCTGTCTGTCGTACATAGATAGCATAATTTCTTGAGAAATTTGAATTTACAAGAATTTCTTGATTATAAACACTGAATTTTTATTTAAGCGTTTGATTGACCCGTTTTGACAAAAGTGCATGTATGATACTTACATACATACGCATAGAAATAATTAGCGTTTATAATTTTTCGATTGCAGTATGAATTGAAGAAAATGAATTACTATGAAAGTGAAAGTATCCGACAAATCCGTTTTTATTTTTTATTGATTTTTTCATAATTATAATTTCTTAGTTATCTTAACGCATTTAGTACGCAATACGAATTAAGTGCATGCTCTAGCACTGTAACTGTAGAATCTAACTAATCATAAGTCTTATTTGCATACTAACAAACTTGTTACTAATTGTAAGTGTACAATCTAAGAATTTATCATGTAAATTGGAAATCAATGTTAAGTTACACATTTCTTGCTTGTACGTACTTTTTAGCATCTCCTATCTTCACTAACCAGTCATACAAACAAATACAGTCAAATGTACTACGACAGTTTAACCTAAGTTTGAATCATCGTAAAACAATCTCGTATATAGTTAAACATTTAATACAAAATCATGTAATAATATACATACTTTTCGTTTCATCGCAATATAACCTATCCGTTATTTCTTACAAAATACGATTCAGTTGTTCGCTTAAATACTAAAAATAACATACATAGTCCTATGGTCGGTAAATACGATCTAACTAACCAGTGACTTAGTTTATTAAATTACACATTAACTCATTTGGCAGGATGCGACATACAATGCTGGAAAAAGTGAGCTGGACAAACTTCATTAATACACACACTTTGCGGTTTACAGATAATACTTTACTTATGTACAGCTATTATTAGCAAATAAAGACTAAGCGTGATGTAGCTACTATTTTTAACTATATTTACAAATATGTACACAGTAATTTCTGTACACATTACATTCTGATTCTTTGTATCCCACTTTTTTAAATTGTGTTCCACAGATGTAATACATAAGCAGAATCACCATACATTTTATTAAAGTAATAATTTCTAGATTTTTATTAGCATTAACATTTACAATGTAGATCCATTTGTAATTAAATACTAATCTTGGAATGAATAATATACAAGTTAAAATTAGTTTTATTTGTTCCATCATTTGTATAGTTAGGACACAACTATCACCAATATATAGACAGAATGCAGCATGTATATGTAAATGTGTGCGCATCAATTTCCTATTCATTCCAATATTAATGTCCCCACGAATTAAGGTCCGACATAGAATTTTGAACACGAAAACTATACATAACTACATATTCTATGGAATATGGATGAAGTTTATAAAAGGTGTTTGCTACGAAAGAAAGATTGAAAAATCCCTTTTACCAAGAAGCTAGAAGAATTAATTGTATTATCAAAAGCACTGATAATTCAAATTCCTAATCCGAAAGAAGAAGACAGTTGTCAAAATGCATTTTTGAAAAATGTACATGAAATTACATCAGTAAAAAGCATTCCATTATAAAATTATTTAATATAACCAAAAAGCGCTACGGGACAAGTAAAGTGACCTGCTTATTACACTTTTCAACCTCTAAATTTAATTTAAGACACACAAATGGTAATAATGATACGATAATCTAGAAAACTGTAAAATGCTATAAAAGACAATTTTTAACACCCACGCGTACGTACAACAAATCAACATAATCGTCGAGTGAGTGAGAAAATGTATTTACATAACATGAAAAGTCGAAACTCAAGACAAATAACTACAACCTAAAATTAAAAATTCGCGTGTATAAATGGATAGTTTCTTGTAAAGAACTGCAAGAAATATTTTAAACAAACAACTACCTTCGCTAAACGTTGAATGCTTATGTGAGGAAATTATATAAATACTTGACTGTATGTAAGTCCATTCTTAGACGCACGTAACGTGTATCAAGGAAACAATAATTACCTGATCGCACTGACAAAACAAAGGAATTGTTTGGGTACGCATTCCATAATTATCATCACTTATCACGTATAGAGTTACACTTGACACCGATTTGATGTCAGGAAGCTTCCTAGTGGTACCCAGACACTATTAATTGCTATTTATTCCTAAATGTCGCAAATGCTATATTTAGTCATAACAATTCATATCTTATACATATAGATATATTTAAAGTATACCTATTACATTTCACTTTACATGGCTGGTGTCACTTCTTAATTTTGGGCTTATTGTAATTGTAGATAGTTTAGGAAAGTAGTAGTATTTTTATAATAATTATATACCATGTACAATTACACGAAGATTTTGTTTGCGTTTTTGTTTAGTATTTTAAATAGTTTATTGATGAATATGGATTTATTTAGCTCGACAAGGCGGAATCCACCCACCAAAAGCTTGTCCAAGTTCTTGGGCGACTTTAATGGTGAGATGATCGCTGAACATTCCTCCAACGATTTGTACTCCAAGTGGAAGACCATTTGATGCTAACCCTAGAGGCACTTGAGTTGCTGGTACTCCAAGAATATTAAATATGGCGCAGTAGGAAAAGTCCGCTGGGCGGAACATGGGACGATGATGGCGTGGAGCAGGACTAGGATGAGAAGGATAAATTAAAATTCCATCTTCTTTCAACAGATCCTGTAAGAAAAATATCACCACAGTTAGAACACTCTTGTCCAGGATGTTACCTCTGTAAGGAACATGAATCGTGAAGACCACACGCAATAAATATGAATAAGTACCTGAATTTCTTTGGCAAGAGTGTAGCCCATTTCTACAACATCCTTATGCCGTGGCAAAGCGTTGCTGGCATATGCGAGTTTTTCAACAACGCCAAGAATTATAGCTGGAAATGTGTGTGCAGAAGACCGGAAGCAAAACTTAATCATTTCCCAGAATGGATTCACCTGTGACATTTCAAAGGACATAAATACAGTTAGTTTGTTTAACACGTAAGAAGAGAATAATTCAAGGTTAAGTCATGTCTCTTGAAATTTTATTTGATCATGCGAATTTTGTTATTGCATTAGAGAATGCAACGTAAAAGCGGATAAGTAAAAAGTGGCACGCAATATTATGATATTATTATTTGTACATGTTTGTTTGTATTTCTTAACTTTTTGCAAGTAAAATTAATCAAAAAGTATTTATTCATTTCCCACATACCTTTCCTTGTCTGCAAACAAGCTCTTCGCAAAATGTTGGAGCTCCAGCCCCACTCATATTTCTGGCCCAGATTTCCAAACTGTGGTACAGCTTTGTAAGATTGGCTCGCTAAAGAAAATACACAAATGATAATAAAATAATTATTAACTTGTTAACAAAATTAAGACTTTAATGGCCAAGTCATTTCATACTGAAATTATGATTTAATACGGCATCCTTATTAAATCAAAAATTAGGTTACAATAATAAGACTATCTAGGTAGGTATAATAGACTAGACTACCTACTCATACTCATTGCTATGTATTTCGCATGCATTTTAATCAAGTCACTGTAAACAATTAAAGTTCCTACAATCGAAATGACTTAAAATATTTTAATTTTAGCAGGTATGTGTAGTAGTTGCCGTTTCTTCCTTTACAAGCGTCATAAAATGTACAATTCTTTATCTATTTATTTTACATTTTCTACATCTCATAAGCACACTACACAGGTCATGGTGAATAATATCTCAAATCATTAAAATTACAAGAGTAGGTGACTACACGTCCAATTAAACAAAGATACCTACGCAAATACAGCACCTGTTACATTTTACTTCAACTACAGATACCTGAGATACAAATTATAATAATGTTAATATAATACTGCCTAACATACTGTTCAGCCTTTACTTTTACATAGGTATATTCTATACAGACTTACTGATATTATAATTATATTTACTATAAGTCCAAAGTCCAACTAATACTAACTACTAATGTTTGTCACCCTTGAGAGAACTTATGTGTACACAAAAAGGAATTTTATGAGATGCAGCAAGTGTTTCTGAGGATGGATGAAGAAAACTCCACCACCATGAAGGTTGCGGAGTGCTTTGTGCTTAGGTAGTATATATGTCTCTAGGTGTATAATCTGCAATGCTTAAGCTTTGCTTATTTTTACGTGGTAATTACTTATTAGGACCAACACACTGAACACACATACCTATTTAGCAGTTCAGTGTTTATAACACAAGTAGGTATAACTTCTGTCGTTCTACTACACTACTAATTCATACTTAAACTATATACGGTTCACTCTGTATCATGAATGACTCAGTTGACGCAACAATTAAGAAATATCCCATTATTACTCAGTTAAGACTTTTGTTAATGTCATTTAGAGAGTATACCGTTCGAAAGTGCAGATTCCTTATAATCTTTTACTGGGGTGGCAGATGGGTGGTGGAAACACCTACACTGCATTAACATTATGCTAAACTTAATCCACGTGCAAAGGATGAATACTTTTAGGCAACATGAGAATTGTGTATCTACCTAACTCAATGAATCAATTTTTAAAACTAAACATTTATAATCTTCTATTGTAATGCTGCTTGCAATGAGTTGTATATGGCTAGTGGCAGTGGCTATCATACTTCTGGTATGACAGTAATCGTTGTGTGTTGTGTTTAATAAAATAATTTTTGCCTACATTTGCATGTACAAAAAAAATTAAATATGCGTGAATACCTCTTGAAATAAAAGAATCGATAAATATTTAATTTCGGTATCAATTTCCGTATAGGTTGTTCCAATATAAATCTCCCCGACAATTGTAAATTAATGCCTTTTCTTTGCCTAGATCCGAAATTAAGTAAATATTCTCTAATTGTAATGCCATTGTTGTATTCAGGATGCACGTATAAAGGGAATGTAAATAATACCACAGTCTACAGCCTAGGTATAATTTTCTTCATTGAATTTTTGTAGCTGGCCTGGCTTACTAATAATATGGGTTCACTATAAGACACAATAATTTTTCCCGAAATCCTGAAATCTCCACGGTAGACGTAATGAATGGTTTGTTAATGAGTATCTGTTTGCTTACTTGTGGTTTAACACCAAATTTGTTTTCCAAGTGTTGAAGACTTTTCTTCATGCTCTCCTTGAGTTCGCTATGGATTGGAGTAGCAAAAGGACTTCCACCATCATCCTCCATGTAGAAAATTCTTACGGATTTCATATCTGGAACTTGATTGATCTTCTTTGTGTTTTCATTCGCCAGGACATCAAAAATGAGTTTCATGTCTTCAGCATGACGTACAATGGGTCCAGTTGTGAGAAATTCGGATAATCTGCCAGTGGTCTCTGGGATCTTCGTTCAAAAGTTATATGAATATGTTTTATTACTATTTCCTTGTTAAATTGGCATGAAGTAGATCCGTCGATTGTCTTACTATCAAAATATATTATTTCTTGCAAAAGAATCAAATTTACCTGCCCCCAATTGGAGATCAAACCTGTAGTTGGCTTATGACCGAAAACTCCACAGAAAAATGATGGCATACGAATTGAGCCTCCAATGTCAGATCCAATTCCAAAAGCAGAGCCAGCGGCTCCTTGAAGAGATGCTTCTCCTCCAGAAGAGCCTCCTGAGATTTAAAAGTCAATTTTTAGAATCCATTAGTTAGTACAGACATAAAAATTTTCAACCGTAAACAGTAATGTTCCAAGGTTAAGGCATAATTAATCCATAAATACATTAAACAGATTATTTTAGTGTTGTAGTGTTAAAGCAGCAATCAAGATTAGTAGTTCCATATCATGATCTTATCTCAGTACATAAGTAATATTGTAAATGACCCACTTCACTAAGTTTTAATAGATTTTACATTACAGTAAGCACGAGTGTGTGTATGTGTATGGTTCCACGTGGGGTGAGTCTAAACACAATAAATTATAAATGTTTGATGCATTCATCATTTCATTTTCAATCTGCTACGTATTATACACTGAGCTTTTTTGTGACTGTGGCAATGATGCTCGATGCACATGAGTATGATTTGTGCCACTATTATCATTCATGGGCACTACGTACATAATTATTGCATAAGCTTTGTTTTTTCGCCAACAGCACAGTCTTACCCTATCCTAATGTTAACAAACAATCTCATTATACACAGGTAAGCAAGAAACCAACTTAACAAGACATGCCTATAATCTTATAAAGTGCAGGTATGGTAAAATACAAGTATAATCATCAGAAACATAATTAATTGACTTCTACTGCGATATACAGATTTAAAGCGGCATTACTAATGTAAATAGCAATAGTGTGGTCCCAGAGATCCCAAACAATATTCCTATTGTAGTAGTCCATGCACTGCTTCGGCACATATCAGATATATATTATATACCTCGACTGTGCCAATTTACTCATATAATAGAATTATAAGGTATGTATATGCTCACTGATTAATAACGACATAACCTTGATTTATTAACTACACAATTCACACTAAAATGCTCTTTCTTTTTAACGTGTCTTACGAACATATAGTTTGTAGCGTGCTGAGAAACTTACCGTTTTATAAATGTGAATACTTAATAGAAGACATTAAGTATGCATACCTAATGTACTTATTTAGGTAGGTACGTATATTAATGTGTGTGCATACCAAACAGATTAAGATTTTAAGATTGCTTTGGCAAATTTTAAATATACATACTATAGCATCACATTAATTTATTATACAAAGAATTTACTACACATGAATCAATCTGCGTGAAAGAAGAAAAGAAGGTAACCAGGTACTTTTAACTGAAACTATATGAGGATTCCCGTTGTTATCATTTTACTATTACTACTTGCTACACTCTAACATCTTAAGATCTTGGACTTTCCAGCATGAACAACGCTTCATTTCATCTGAATCAACAACAACGGTAAACATAAACATGATCAATAATAAAACTGGTTTTACACATACCTCGCACTATTATGCAATTCTTGTAGAAAACAAGTTAGTGAGATTTGCATCCCTACTTAATGTAACATCTGTTGTACTCTCTTTTGAGACTTGCTGTCGTATTTTGCAACGTATACTACTAAGTAAGTGCTAAATTCCAAATAGCGAGTGCAAAACCTAAAGTTACGGTGCATAATTGTATTTTTGCCATTCCTCGTGTATTGTCCTAGGCTAAGGGCGAGCAGAGTACGCACAATCAGCGATTTATTGCATTGTCCGTTATTTACATTAGACTGGTCAATTACGTCTTTGGGATTTCAATCTTAATGAGCTTTACTTTAAAACGGTATATCGTATTCGTATCTTTGTACTTGCAGAAAATGAGTTTACTTTTTAATGTATTGAAAATGAAAAGCTTGCATTGCATTGTGCTGATAAAAATGAAAGGCCATGCAGGTTTAACGGCACTACACAAACACAAAGTTCATTATATTGCCATTGTTGTGATTGAGGGGTTGTGTTTACAGATATGAAAAAAATGATTGCCATAATCTTGAGAACAATGGCTTGATAGGATAAAAGCTTTACCGGTGATGTGACGTGTGTCATAAGGATTTTTGGATCTTCCGTAGACAGTGTTCACAGACTCCCACCACATGCACAGTTCTGATACATTGGTAACTCCGATAGGAATTGCTCCGACCTTCTTCAATACCTTCACAGCGTCAGCATCCTCAGGTGCAGTGTGATCTTTCCGGTAGTAATGCCCAGCCGTGTGTTTCAATCCTTCATAAAAATTACAAGTTTGTTATTTAACACTGAGCAATGACATTAAGGAATTAATGACAGGTTATAATCACTCAACTTTCTCAGTGTTGTGCAATTAAACTAAGAGAATGGTGAATAGATATTGTTTTTTGTAACAAAATGAGAAAATAAAATGAATTGAAGAGGTCATGGGCCTGGGCACCATTGTAAATGACCAGCATTACGGTATACAACATCTTGACATGAAATCACGCAAACTGAGTAAGTGATAATAAAACTAATTTGCTCTACCTTGAACACAGAAAGAGTCTTTGATTGTAAATGGAACACCAAGTAAAGGGAATTTCTCACGAAGTTCTCCCTCGTCAAATTCTCCGGATTGTATCAATCTGTCCACTTTTCTTGATTCCTCAATTGCATTTTCAAATCTTTCGTCCACAACACAATTGATTTTGCTGTTCACTTCGTGTATTCGTCCTATGAACGTTCGGACAACTTCTTCTGATGTTACCTTTCGTTTGCGAATCTAAAAAACAGAAAATTAATATTATACTTAGCTCATTTTCAAAATTTTCTCATTCATTGCATAAAAATCTCATCCACCATGAATGTCATTATTCTCAACATATTCTCATCCATAAACAATTTCGTACACAAACGAACTTTAATTACAATAAAAGTTTTTGCATTATGAGAGTTAGGTATACAGAAGTTGCCGGTCTAGTGATTAGCAGTCTAAAATCTTTGTACTTCACTAAAGGAAATACCAAAGTAGTTATACACATATGACGGATATGCATAGACGGATATAGAATTACAATCACAATTAGTGTAATGTATATTACATGTCTGGGATATAAAGTGTTTCAGTTTATGTACAACCTATCTCATGAACGACAATCAGAGGTGAACTACCATCGAGTCTAAAGGTTCATTTCAAAGTGATTTGATATAATTCAAAGCATAGATGAGTTCTGAGAGGTTCTCCAATGACAAAAAAGGATTGCATACGTGAGCAGACTAGAATGATGGGAATTTCAAGACAATAGTTGTGTAAAAAATGACTCAAGTTTGTAAAGAAGCTGCAAAAAGTTATATAAGTATTAAGCTTTTTCAAGTTGAGGATTCCCTAACTTCTGCTGACAATAATGCAATACTACTAATTCGCACACATCTGTTGCGGTAAAGTGAAACTTAAATCTTTTGTTGCTGAAGTCTCGTAGTCTCGTACAATACATACATCGTTTTTTTAAAACAGTACCTAAAGACAATTCTCGCTGCTTTTAAAGTCCAATTTCACGCTGATAAAGATTGCACTGCAGCAGTGCAGCTCTTTACCTACATTACTTAACAATGAATTTTTGTTAACGAAAGTGGGCACATGAAGGACAAATCCATTGCGCTATATTCATACTGTTTCACTACTAGCCCCAAGACATATTTTAAACAGAAAATAGAAATAAATTCAAGTGTGTCTAATTACATTCATTATCTGAAATTAGTCACGGTAGAATCTTAGCTATTGTTTTAACAGTCTGAAGAAAATTAGAATCGGAAGCTGACAATAATAGCAGTAGCGCTAATTAATCGCCTAAAGTCTTCTAAAGTGACTTGCAAATACGGAAATTGGGCTGCGGTGCCAATATGCAAACAATGGATTTAATTTTGTCTTTGTTTCTTTTTGTGATGTATTGGCAGAATGTGGTCCGCTCTTTTCACACTGAATATTTCAATAACGTGATTCTTGCTGCAAACACTTTTTCATGGTTTTTTGTACGGAAGAAAAATGAAGGACTTTGCATTGCTTTGATAGGACAGCAACAAGTAGTGTGGACATTATTCTCACAACACTAAGCATATGCATATAATTAACTACTATAATATGTGCAACCTGTAGTATATTATGTATATACAAATGTAAAGTCTACACACTAAGTAAAATGCATCATTCTGCAACACTTCAGTATAAACATCTTACTGCTTGGATGTACAAAGTACATCAACTTCATTGGATGAAGGGCAGAAGAGACAGTGAATCTCAAATAATGTGCTAATAAAATTACTACCAGTTACACAGTAGGTATTTACAGTACACAGAAAGCAGTGCAAAGTGCAAACTAATGTGTCATACATTTATCCATTTGCACTAAAGCACTATAGCTGATACTATGTGGGAAATTTTGCACATTATTCTACATGCATGTATCAGTTGTATCAGTTGTATAATATTTTACTTTAAAAGTGGCGAGAGGCATTTGGAATCTAATAGGTAATGGAGTATGTGTAAAATATTTGAACTTGTAATTGTAATTGAAGGTGTAGGGCATGTGTAAAATACATGGTAATATCATGGCAATTCAATTCACTGGGGAAAATTTTAATAAATTATTATGCAAATGTAAATTCACGGGTATTTGGTAATTAT
This sequence comes from Pogonognathellus flavescens, assembly GCA_019776165.1. NCBI lineage: Eukaryota > Metazoa > Arthropoda > Collembola > Entomobryomorpha > Tomoceridae > Pogonognathellus > Pogonognathellus flavescens. The sequence goes on along the minus strand of JABASD010001008.1, from coordinate 33,101 downwards.
TAAAGTTAGTTTTGTTGTTTTAGAGATCTTACTTGATCAGCGATATTCGTCACGCTTTCCTTTAGCAATGTTTTGTTTCCGATTGCTGGAAGAGGGTCCTTCTGCTTGGGTACTCTAACAGTTATGCCGATGATGATAATTCCTATCACGTCATAGATTTTGTAGAGCACTCTGAGAAATGACGCCATTATAAACGACAGAGTTGCGTTTACAACTGAAATAAAAAAATAATTTAGTTAGTTTTTTTATGTCTGCATTATATACATTCATTTGGGTTTTACAATTATGTATTTATTTCAGCATTTTCAATAAAGCCCTATATTATTGAGCCATTAAAATAATTCGTATATGAATACAGGCTATGTTTGTGTCATTCTGTCAATGAGATTATTCTTGAACCGGAACCTGTAGACGGATAAACAATCCAATGCTATAAGGTTGATTTTTCACTTATTATTCAATTTCTCAATTATCTCTGCTTGTAATTTTCTCTGTAAGCCTTAATAAGTTTTAAGCTACCAAGTTGTATAAAGGTATATTCGCAAATTACAACGTTAATTACAACTAGGTACCTGAAATAAAATACTTGATAAGAACTGTCTGGAAATGTGACTAGGCTTGACATATTATAGTAGGTCACAGTCATAAAGTATCAGCAGCGGGAACTTGTTCATTTCCGATAACTATACCACAAGGGTAGCAGCAAGGCAACCACTAATGAACAGTATTTTCTCTAAGTTTAACAAGACGAAAACAAATAAACCCAAAATCCCACATATAGGTACTTTGAGACAAGGACAATATCTTTGCCAAAGTCCAAATGTATTTGTCCTACCTTTTTTCTGGTGGATATAAACCAATGGTCCTGTTTGTATAAATATGAATAGGCATATGAGAACGATGACTGTAGCATATAGTTTCTTAATGCATCAAATAAAAATTACACTAACAAAATGCCAGTTATTGAAGGTTAGAAAAGATCAGAGTTGATTCCACTTCTAGTGCAGTGCACAAAGTAGGGTCAGGTACAAATTCTGAGCACGAAATAAACGTTTCCTGTTTGCATACAGGAAGGAGACGGCTTTTTGCCAAAAGTTGCTCACAGCACCCCACACGCATTATTGCCTTATCGGCTGTTCACCTTCAAAATATTATTTGTCTAATTCGTTAACAAAGTCGTCATTTTTAGCATATGCCTGGAATTAAGAGCATCTACAGACTGTACAAGATTTAGAAACACCTGTATGCAATATTAATATTTATGTACCTTGGTTATACAATATATTAAGAAGGTACCAAATTACATAGATACAAAGAGATGACATTTATTTTTTAATTTTACGTAACTGCCAGAAAATGATTCAAGTAACCTTTTGTACATCGATCGCAATCTAGCTAAATTATGTGTGAAAATAATACATATAAAATTGCCCATGCTGCTCAAAAAAGTCAAACTTCAGCTCGGTGAATAAATTAATTGCTAAAGTAAATACTTGCCAAGTACAAATATGAAATTCGTATTATTGCTTATTCTTCCATTTGAGAGTAGGTTTGTATTATATCAATTAATAAATCCTGTCATATGTAATAGCAATATTATTTACTAGACTCTGTATACATGATGTCGACCCAAGTTTTGAGATTGTATTTTAATTTTACTATAGTTAGTGCTTAATTGGGTATGATTATGATTGATGTCAGCAATTGGCAACTAAGCTATAAAAGTGCTAATTTTATTCCAGACTTGTAATTATATTCACTGAGTGAGTATACTTAATAAATGAATATCATTAGTCTCACACAGTGTTGCTGGTATTACTTTTAAAGAACAAACAGCACCTTGCACAAAGACAACGATTTTATGGGTGTAGTCGGTTTTCTCAATCCTATGTAGAACAAGGATAATGTACTGTGTGTGAGGTATACGCAAATAAACATAACAATTATTTCAGACATCTACCCGTTAACGCTAATTACAAAGTAGTTGCATTGCATTACAATAATTCAAGAGCCCAATTTGGTGTGGAAACTCTTCTTTCCATGTGGAAAATAACTCAAAGATTCAACTTGTAAGTCATGTTTCACTTTACACGTTACACAGCATTTGAACCCAATACATAGAAAAACAGGCTTCTTTCTTCTTTGTGTATGCATGCGACGTATGTGCAGTTCTCTCGCCCCGTTGCGTTGCGTTACATTTACTTACGACTTGCAACAAGTCGTGACATAACAAAGAACGAAAGGGAAACTCAGCTTACAATAAGAAATGTTCAATCTCGAGATAGGTCTGAGATAGGTCTTATACTTATTTAGTAAACCCAAGTCATCATTTTCTTGTGTAGTTTTAGTACTTACTACACGTATCGTATATATAGAAGTGCAATACAAATATCTACATACTATTTGTATTTTAAAGACACCTTAGCTATGCATACTAAAAGTTATATGCAACTATATATACATGCGGAATTTAATTGTATAATCTAGCAGAACAAGTATTGCTTGACTAATGTGTACTACCTATGTACATTATACATGCATTTACTCATTTCAGAAGAGTTTACATTATGTAAAGATTCTTGAGAGAAGCATAATACATGTAACATCTATTACCCAGCTACAGATATATCCTTACTTTTCTTAAACTTCCATTTGACACCTGGTATAGTGATATTAGTATGGAAATGGACGTCAAGTACAGTCCTATTCACAAATGAGTCAGTCGCAGACCAACCAAAAGGCATACCAAGGTATAGATGATGGTTGGTCCATGTTTCAAAGCCAAAAATACACAGGTAATCTAAAAATACAGGACAACTGTACATAGACAGTATACACTTTTGGATGTCGACAACATCTGTATGCCTTCGGCAATGTAGACAAGCAATCAAAGGTAACGTCTACCGTAGAACTGAACAAAGAAACAGTCCTTTCAATTCATTCAGCTTTGGATTGATCAACTTTCTAAAGACGGACGCTGGGTTGAAATATTGAGCGTGTATTTTAATAGTTGTGTATTATACGACAGTCTCATAGTACGTGTAAAAATGAGTTAAATATATCATGTATTACCTAAGATTAGAATCAACTAACTCACTTATTAGGTTGCAGGATGGATGTACACTATACTAAACATTTCAGTTACACTCGGCTATTTGGTTATGGTTACGTACTACTTCTGTGTTACCTCAGCCGGATGCCAATCTGTACGATATTTGATGCAGCTCGAGAGCCCTCATTGTGAAGACAAAAACAAGAACGTGGACAGGACACCTAAGTGTTTTATGGGGAGTGTACATTGAAAACATATTGATTCGTAATCAATCTTCCATATAATGTATAGCTTGTAATTAAAAATTGGTCTTACTCTTACCTTTTATAATTATTGGGTAATGCACTTACGTAAGTACTAACTATAAGTACTTATTAAATATTAAAACAGCGAAGTAACAGACATACAAATATATTGTAGCTTTTGTGTCAATTTATATAAAAGCTAATTCTGTAAATTAGATCTAACCTGGTGTCTGTATTTTATCTCATATGTTCCTCGAAGGCTCAGAACTGAATGAGTAAGAATAGAAATTACTTGTTAGAATTTCAGAACTTTGGACATGACGCAATCGAATTCTAAAATAATTTGCTGTAAATTAGATTTGTATTCTTTACGAATACGGTGAGAATATTTCAAGTAATAAATATGCCCATCCTGAAAAATTTTCGTTTAAAAAGCTCGTATCGGATATAATAAAATATAACGAAATTCATTTCTGCTTTAATTTTTTGGCTAGTATTGCACAAACATCATTTGTATTTACATTTACTAATAGGATCAGGCATAGTACAATGCAATGAAAGTAATGATTCTGGTAATTGGTGTGCACTCGAAGTGTATTATTTCAATTACATAGAAGTAAAGTGGATTCTCAGTTTTTCCGCTTGCTTGGCAAAAACAAACAATGTTACAACTTTTGGACTCTTGCGTCGTCCTCAGCTGACTAATGATACTGAACAGTTTACATGTTCGATTTACACTAATTGTAAAGTGTTTATTAATACTTTGAAGTACTATTTTACAACAGTCCATACGAGCTTCTCAAATAATACCATTAATGATACAGGTAGGTATCCTCACTTCATATTTATCTAGTTCATTGATACATAAATACATCGATACTACTAATGTGTAGATAGAACATATCTAGGTGTGATTATATATTTAGTGATACCTATGTAAACCGAAACGTTAATTAAATGTTGTACTTACACCAATTAAACATTGCATATGGTGCAATACTGAAATTAACCTTCAATTGTTGTTAGGTAGCCAGAAACGCAATTCTCAAGTGCGAACTAAACTGCGTATGTATGCACTATTCAATTTGTGAATGGTAAACATGTGTACACGTCATTTACGTACAATACAATGAGAATGAGACTCACATTTTGTGTTATCATAATGTTAAAATACTGCAGCGAAGACCAATGTAATATATAACGAATTTCAACGAAAAACATTTTTGAAATAGTTTACATTTTTTGTGTTAATCAATTGAAATTTATACAAGGTAATACCGGTATTGTGGTTTACGTAAAAAAACTGCAATTTAAATTTAACAATTTTTGACACAGACTCATTTCTACATGAGATTCTGCATATTCCTTCATTAAAAATAATATTCACTTACACTTTCAGTAAGAGTTATAATAACAATAAAATCTTACAAAGTAGTGCATTTATATACACATTACGGTCTTCCTTTTACTTTCTAAGATATGCAACATCATAATTGCTCGTTTTATTTTTTCCATCATTCCAACAAATGACAACAATTATTTTGAAAAAGAAATCGAAAAGCTGCATTTGTGTGAAATATCCATAATAAATGTGATAGAAAAATTATAGTATTGGTTTGTTGTGGTATCGGAATTGGTTATGCAATACTTTGCCCTTAAAAATTTTAATGGGTTGTTATTTGGCAATTTGGCATTCACATTCAATTCAGACCAAAGAGACCTACATTATCTTCAAAGATCATTTACTCGATTTTGTTTTCTTGCCACGCCAGCCATGCCAAAGTTGTTTCAGTAAGTGAGCAGACAGTTCGAGCGTTGTTGGGAGGTGTGTGTGTAGATGTAAAATAGTTGTTTGAATGCATACTCACATAATATCAAGTAATAAAGCTGTACAGTTTGTATGGTTCATGAAAAATAATATGAATCCTAGATTCCTTACATATACAAAGGTATAGCTAGTCAAGCAAGATCAAAATTCTGATGTACTCGCGTGAGGTCAACAATTGCCATCGGCTAAGTTGATGTGCATAACATTGCAAGTGTAATTGACTTTTCTGCAAAATTAATTTCGTACAAAAGTTGAATTTGACTGGATGTTTACAACAAGCATGGAGCCAGAAAGCATGATCACTGTCGTCGTAGGATTCAGAATCAGTTTTTATGATTATACCGAGATTACTGAAGCGAAGTGTCTATGCGTAGTCTGCATTTTATCAAAACAAAGATTCTGTTTATTATTCCGCATAGGTATTGTTCAACTAATCTGAAAAAATTATGGGTTTTGTACTTTCCTTGTCTTGTGGAATTGCACAACTCTAAAATTTTCCTATCTTTTGAAAAAGGATGTGCATTACAAACTACTCATATTAATCTCATAATCTGTTTACTCTTTAAACAATTACGCACTCTTTTAATTTAAGGTTATTTAAATACGTATGGCACATGATTAAAAACATTCTGCACACGAAACAAATGCATATCAGATTTACAATGCTCCATTATATCCATGATCATGATCGTAGCTGCTATTCACATTAGTTCACTCAGAACAACAACAGAGTCATAAAAATGTAATTAGTGTAATACTACAAAAACAAAATGTTAATTACGTGCGTAATAATATATCTTTTAGAATTCTCAATTCCCAATATCTGTACATAAACTACAATACAAGCCGTATTTTAAAAATCGTTAATATTCGTATTCCCTGTTATACAAACAAACAAAATGTTTATAGTATTTTGAGTCATAATGGCCATCATTACTACATGGAAAAGTATTATAATAAAATGAAATTGTCCTCCAATTTTGTGTTGCCTAATGCTTAAAGTAAACAATGTAGCAATCGTAATAGGTAATGAGAATATCTGTTAGACAAAATAACGGCACGTGTATGTATATCAAGTTACATTACAGACTAAATATAACGGGAGAATTAAATTTCCACATTTTTAACGATTGTTTCAAACATGTGTTGCAAGTTGCCACTTGGTAAAAACATTCCGATAAATATGTGAACACAATGTAACCGTGCGTGTGAGAAAAAAGTGAAGAACTGTAGATTTGCTTATTTCAATCATCGCATTCTCCAGTTTCATGACATTCAAACCAAGAAGGTAATTATTTTCATGTGAAAAAGTACATAAAATAAATAATAATAGGAAGACGCAATATTACAAGTTGCTTAAGCTGGCTCTGGCTCGTGGTTGCAGATAACCAAATGGCACAGCTGAACCTGAACATTTCTAGTTCAAAACTAAACTAAAGGTTGTCTTCGTCTATTAAGTATACCTACTATAATCACTCTACTATATATAAATGTGCTTTACTATGTATACTACTCCATTATCTAAATGAGACTCTGATAATATTTTCTTGTTGCAGTTTCTTGTGTCTAGTATTACCATTAGCTATCCTTAGACAATCTAAAAACTACAGCGAAATGCTCTAAGACCAGTTCATGAGATTGAATGCTACGCTCTTCTTACGTAATCCTCTCTCTCTAACCACAACATCATAATGTACAATTAGTATCCTACCACATAGAATGCATTCCATCCGTTTTTATCCGTACTAGCATACAGTTCTTTGTTACAAACTATATTTCGCCGCAAGTCATACATGAAAACTAACGATAAGGTTGTTACATTCAGAATTCTGTAAAAACAATGCAACACAATGCAACTATGACTTTGATATAATAAGTCTGAATAAAAACATCACTGTTTGTATGCAGTACCAGTATAAATATCAAAAACAGTCAGTACAAGTACAGTGTGAATAGGGCATCTTACAATCATGTACCAAACTCAGGTAAAGTCTCAAGGTACAACTAAATAATATATTATGGCAGCTGCTACTGTCTTTTTATGTGTGTGCAGAAAATACCTACAGGACAGGCATACAACAGAAATACAATACACCGAAAGTGTCTAGGTAAATATTTCCTTTCTGCTACGTCTACCAGAATGAATACAAACAAAATACTGAAATTGTGGATTAAGGCAGCTACAGAGCGTTAATAAATCTTTTGCTTGTTAGTTGATTTCATTTTCAATGCAGTTTTAGATAACTCAGCAATATTATGATGACATTCCTGTGCAAAGAAAAATAAATTACAATTTCACTTCACACACATCTTCAAAAACGTTACAGTATACTCAGTATGGATTATGTAACAAATAGGTGCAAAGATATGTATCACAATTACGAACGCATAACGTCCTAATATGTACACTTGTATTACACTTTTGTGAACTCTTAATTAAAAAGTTATCTCTAGTAAACTGCAATTTGATTCCAAACTATTTAGCTGAGAATATAACTTACACACAGACACATGTAATAGTAAACTCCTAAAAAATATTTTAATGTTGTATAGACACACTATAAACTATGACCTACGTAAATTATATCTGTCTTATTGCACTTGATTGTAATTACTGTGTTCTTTGAGGCTTGAATTACTCACACTTTTGATGTAACGTGTGTGTGGAAGCAATGAATGTAAAGTGAACTTGATAATACTAATTAGCCTTCGAAATCTGAAACCTTTGCGATAAAAATTTGACGCAAATACTATAACTACTACTACTACTCAATGTATAAGCTTTACCTTTACCTATAGCTATAATTTAATTTTAATACTCACTCCTTAAAAACTCTATATTACGATCTAAAAATATTTGTACATAAAATATTACTAGCATCTGTATACAAATGTGCGTAAGAAATTTTTGAGCACAAACCTGTCATCCAAGTCAAGAAGTACCATGTTAGAATGATTTTACTGACGTTTGTCAAGCTACTCACGACCGTCATTGTGAGAAAGTGAGCGTAGACAAATAATAACACAACAAATAAAATAGATCACTCAATAATTACTAATATAACAATGTGTAATTTACACTGATTAAAGTTTAAAAATGTTTTTGAATTATTCCAAAATCACAACTTGTTCGGAATACTCTGAGCTGAAAAGTTCATAGAGGTATTACACGACGAGTGTGAACGAAGAGCACAAATCTATCAACTGCTACTTAACTTGAGACTGAGACTAACTGAAAATTGAATTGAACTTGTTTGCGTTAGTTAAAGTGGCAGAGTGTACAGTGTATACCGGGATCACAGTAGTATGATGAGACCAGGAAACTACTAATAATATTGCTGCTAGACCTGATCGAGAATTACAAAAGACAATAATGATTTGACTTGAGATGACGAGTTGTGTTGTGCAACGCAACAATCAAATGGTCTTCCCCCTCCAGTGAAACATAAATGACTGACGAGGATCTGCATTGAGTCAAGGCATAAAAGAATTCATACGCAGAACTTGCATTTCAACTTACTACCTAGTTACTTCACTTCTACTTCCACTGTATATCTTTAGTATACATAACACAGTCACGATCACTTCCATTACCATCACCATCACCTCCAACACAGTCAAACCACTAATATAGCCTTCATACGTATAAAATTACCATGTCCGCTAATATTTGTACGCAACTATCTTTTCTGTGTACATCCATGTGTGTGCAAACTGAAGAGTATACGTTAACACACTACCGTGTTCCTTATAGGTACACTAAATATTAATATCACGATCACATATACCATCCCATATGTAGTTTCTCGTAATTACACATAAAGTTTTTGCACTTTATAATATGCTTGCGTCTGTTTTTATAGTTATGATCAACACACAAGTGCAGTCGTTTTATATTGTCAGCACTTTTTCAGTGAGGTTACGTATACGGATGGAATATGTGACGATAACTCCTTTGTTCGTGCTTTTTCTTGCTCTGAGGATTCTCGTTATGTTGGTAATGACCGTTTTTATCCTACATATAGTAAAAGCATGCATACCTACTACGATGCGATGATGCTACGATTTCAAGTTTAAGTATACAGAGTATAAAAGACATGGATATAAAAATAAAGGGGACATAACATAAAGACCCGTATATTTGGTTTGTGGTACATCCGTAGCCTTTATATATACGATTTTTCTTGTGATATCCTGTTCTATGTACGCAGTACGTTACTAGTTCGAAGAAAATTTAATACTGTTTTGCTCTGAGTTCATGCACATTATACACGTGCATTTTTTGCTCCTTTCCAGCTGTCTCTTCTATAAACTAAACCCGAAAACCTCCCCGATCATCTGCTGTTTGATGTTTTTCTATGTTGTTGCTAGCTCTCCTGTTTTGGGCACAAAGCAAAGCCTGGCCAGTCAGCTGCTTGCCTTGCACTACGGATAATGTTCTTTTCATCAGTCTCACAGTCTGTTGCGTTTACGTACACACATTGCTCCGTGCTGGCTGCACAAAAAGAGGAATGGACTGTAAAGCCCTGGATTTACAGGATGAACCCTAATATAATGTAGTACTAATGATTATGATACACAAAGCATGGATATACTTTATGTAATAAAGTATTTATATTGTGTTTGAGTATAGAAAACTGAAAACACGCGAGTATACTCCAGATACATTTACTTTAGCTTAGGTAGGTAAGTAAAGGTAAATAAACAACATTCATGCGTTTACTGTTTTTTTGTTATTAAGAGACTATAAGAAGGGCATTTCAAATTTCATATGCTACTGAAGAGGCGATATAATAATAACGATGTTGTTTATGCGAAAAACGTGTAAACTGAAGAAATTACCATTTGATGTAATAATATATCTCATTAGTGGATTAACAAAACGCTAAAACAGCAAAGTGAAACCTTTCTACACCCTGTATATCTGTGGCTAAGGAAATCATAATTTGTTGATGTAAAAAAGAGTATGAGAAAGATAAGAGTATGAGACAATTCAAAACAACATACGGATTATGTGAAGCCTAATCCAAACTCTATGAACACATTCACATATAATTCTATTAACAAATACACCTACGTATTATCCATGTACTACTACTTGACTTATACTGGTAATGTCATAGTGTATATTAATGTATGATGGATTTCGTTACAAAAATGGTGAACATACTTCCTAAATAAGCACATCAAGTTGTTTGCATGTACTAACAAAGAAATAATGTACAGTATTACTGTTGGGTAAAAATGTTCGATTGGAACTAATAGTGTGAAGTTTTCTCTGGATTTTCCTACAGTATGTGCTACTTGGACAAATACACAGGTTCACTTCAGTTTAGACAACCATTAATTAATTAGCACCTGCTCAAGTTGCATTTTACAACAGTCTTCTTCATCAATTCAAACAGTACCTACCAACCTACCTGAGTAATTACAATTTTCCGAAATGTTCATTCAGGGTGATATAAAGTCAAAAATGAAATAATACGTCAAAAACTTCTATCTCACAATCTTTCCATGATTACATCACTCATACAACATTTAATTTTAGGGGAATCTCGAGTGTTTGTCAAGTTGTTTGTATGCTGACAATCAAATTTGTCAAATCAAATCAATGAATTTGTCACATCAACAGGAACAGAACACAAAAGCCACATTCTACTGCAAAATCATCAGATAATATTAGTAACAGTAACAGTAAAAGTACATAGTGCTATCTGTAATCTAGACTTTTGACATTCATTGCACTTTGCACGGAATTGAAATATTTATATACACCTAAGGTATATATATACCTATATTACCTACATATACCATACATCAGTCGCCGGAAGAGATAATAAAAACAATATTGAAAACGCTCATTGTGATAAAACCAATTAACCACATTGTCGCAAATGGCATATGTGTATAAAGATACTGTGATTAATATTTGATATTATAATTATTATAACACTATTTCCAATTTAAATGGACGAATGCACTTCATTTAATATTGTTATCCCTTTTCCATAGTAAGATATCTCACACTCTCCTATTTATGTCACACTTTTAAACACGTGTGAGAATATATGAGGCAGGATGTGGTCACACCGGTTGCTGTCCAGAGCGAATTTTGGTAAAATATTGCTAGTTTGCAGGTTAACGACAAGGAATTTACTGCATTTAATGGTTTAGCGGCTATGAAAAAGGGTTAACGTGCAAAACAACTTTCTGTTTGTAAAAGGTGACTATTAAAGGTACCTACACAGGGTAATAAAACAACAACGAAAACGTGCTCCTACACGAGGTACTGTTCTTCTTAACTTTAGAATCTTTGGAATTTCTATTTCAATATTAATAGAAACAATTTTGTATTGAAAATGAAAAATGTCATGAAAATATCATGAATATACATTCATCCCATTTTTGATAGCAAAAACGTTCAGCAGTGCATCCGATACTAAATGATTGTTTTTCAGGCTGTATAAATAATACAGGAAATGTTTAAGGCAATTCACAAAGGTTCAAAATAAGTTCACCTATCCGATAATATTATTATCCTTTTGTATATGATCCCCACTACACTAAGTCACTAAGCAGCTAAAAGAAATATCCCTTTCTATAAAATGTGATTCTAAATATCTACGAAATACTATCATTCGTATTGTGCGTGAACAAGCCATTAGAAAGATGCTAACGACTTATTATTCGCTTCTAAAAATTGAAATGGGTTATGTGTTTACATTAGTGAAGGTCGAAGGTATACGTACTGAAAAGCGACCGCTGTTTGTTGCGAAAAATAATTGAAAAAACCTGAATCTCCACATATTACGAAATCCTTTATTCAATACCAAAACATATTGAGTAAACTGCATAACGTTTAGCTAGACATGAAGCCTGAAGATCACCAGAATGTATTCCAATGCCAATGGCATGACTTCAATTTCAATCTTTGGTCTTGTTTGACCACCTACTTTGTAAAGGAGTCAAACGAAAAGAAAATTGGGCTGACATCAATCGTCCTAGTCGATTGAACGTTCAACATTCAGTACAACTACCAATTTGCAATAAACGATCTTCAAGAAAAACAAAACTTCAAAGACAAAAAATACTTTCATGTGACATAAGTTCAGAGTCCATATAATGTAATGCATACACTACATACACAAAACTAAATAAACAAAATCATCAAAACAAACCAAGTCATCTAAATTCTGTCTGCGTGCTTATAGCCCAGACAATCAACATGATATTCTAAAGCTTGTCTTTGATGTGAATAATAGCAATATAAACTGTAAACAGAAAAATTCTTGGAAACAACCCTCGCAGTCATTTACTTATGATTATGTTCCATTCATCCAGTTTTTTGTTAGAACTCAACCTGTTTGTTTGTGTCTACTTTGTGCAGACAGTCCATGTTTTAAAATAGCAGAAAATACATAGACGGTTGAATGCGTACTACCTAGCCATTACAGCCTACTGGTGGCAGACGTCATATCCTTCTCTCGGAATATTAAAAACTGGAAGTAGTCAGACACTAGACTGGGATTTTATATAGGACATTCCAGAACTGCGTAGGTAACACATTCATGAATCGCAAATTGGCAAGTGTCGATTCTACTTTTTGTAACAGTCAAACAGAAAGTACAACATGACGTCACTATTTTTACTACAAAAAGTAATAAACTATTACGTACCTAGGAATTTTCGGTTATAAAACTTGTACTCGTTAAAAAGGAGTGAGGTAATTTTTATTTGTTTTTCTTTACCTCAGAATTACTAATATTTTTGCTCTACACCTACACCTGGACAAAAATTAACTCCACGAGGATAACTTTACCACTAATTTCTTTGTTCTTAAAAGGAAAATCATGTTTCATGCTTTTATCATTTATTTGTATAAAACCGACAGCTACTTTACAGTGATTTTACAGCATGGGCAGGTTGAATTTCCATGAAAAAGACGACGATGATGGGCGAATGAAACGACCATTAAATACTAAAAACTAAGGAAATTCTGTCCTATTAATACAAAGGAAAACATGTCAAATAATATGTTATAATCACCGGTTAAGTACCTACCTAAAAATGAGTCAATGTCATTTATTATGTACAATGTCATAATTGAGGAAAATCCATCAGAAATTCCTAATTAGCTCAATTACTTACACAAGTATATCAATCTTCTTAACGAAGAGCACCTTTATTATTAACCCTATGATTATACAAATACAACAGCCATTGATTGTTTACATGAACTACTGTCTCAGCATTAATAATGACTATGCGTGTAACGCGTGGACTATTCAAGTGTGTATCAAATACTTGTAATTACTAACTAACTTATTTTATAAACTGGAGAAAAAATAATATAATGCAATGTTTGAGGAAAACATGGACACATACCGCCTCTCTTCGCCATCGCGTCCAAAACTGGGAAGTCCATTCCAGTGGTTTCGGACATAATAGTTCTCAGCTTGGCTACAAACAAGGACATGTCGTCTTATCTGATCTTCCAACAATTTTCTTGTAAAGACTCACAGATGAATTCAATTTCCAAGAACAAAATTGAATTCACCTAAATAGGGAAGTCCAGTAGGATATATTATAAACTTGAAAGAAGAGAACAATTTTCCTTGCGAAAGTTCACCAAAAAATTCTCACGCAGTCCGTCTCTTGAACAACGTAACACTCAAAAACTAAAATAGTCTTACAAGCATCCTTTCGGACGATGGATGAAAAGAAGACACCTATGCTGTAAGACTTGTTGGTCAAAACTATCACATTTATCTGATCTGTAGCAGGTGTAGCGCAACAGTTTTATTGATTCCAGATGTTTTACGTCTGGAAGACGCTAGAAGATTACTAGATCAAAAAAATCTAGAAAACAACTAATGAATGTTAGTAGTAGTAGAGCGGCTTTTTTCTTGAATGGACTTAATTACACTGTGACTCTAGTAGAGAATGTACAAAAAAGCGACTAGAAGGGTATTGTTTTACCCATCCGCGTGTTTTCAGTAAAGGTGAATTTTGGGTGAAAATGCAAGCAAGTATATGGACTTGTGACTGGTCTGCCAAACTGCTGTGAGTTAACTAAAGGGGTTGAATCACCACAACGTATAGTCAAAGTACGAAAAGCCTGTCTGCGTTCTGTTTTTGGACACAATATAACAATTCAAGGGGCACAACACGACTATGCTGCACAAAAGAATAAAGCTATACGGTACAGGTACGCAAGAAAAGGTAAGATAAACTATTTAGAGTTAATTGAGTGTACAATACACATTTACAGTACACTTTAACAAAATGTACCTATGGTAAGACACTATAGATTTTTGTAAAATCAAGTGGCACATATAACCAAAATGAGTAAGAATAAGTGTAGGTCAATGAGTGAAGCGTTTATGAATATTATTATTGGTAGTAGTACACACTACACTACATTATGTATACTGTGTAAGGCAACATACCCCTAATCTACGACGACTACGTAGGTAATAAACTTATTCGTAGTATGTATAATTATTCACATAACCTAACGTTTCTTTCTTTCATACCAATAGTTCCAGAAACATATACTTAGTTAGCAGATAGTGAATCCAATGCGAATGGGTCCCTACAGACAAAGGCATAAGTACTACTAAGGTATATGGTATTTAGTACAAAAGTACAATACAATCCTACAGACAGAGAGACAGTAATAAAAGGGGCGCTTTAAGACGTTAGGGGTAAGAAAAGCTTCAAGTTTTAAAGATACTACTACGGCTACTTGACAGACAGTCAAATACTTGTACACATCACATAAATAAATAGGCAGAAGCAATGTTAAGATTAAAATATACGTTTGGAGTGCATGGAGAGATGCAGAGAGCAAAGAGATACAAGTTATGCAGCTTAGGTTATGTGATTATGATGTTATATAATAATTATGTTCACGTAATTTGTTTTTGTGCATTGCACCTATATACTAGTAGCATGTGCATGTGTATAAGAGTGTGCTTCATGTACCTTTCACGAACTCGTTTACGATCGAATTAAAAGGCCAAGGATAAAAAGCGAAAGTTTGCACTTGCCCATATTGTACAGAGATATATAGTACAATGCAGAATACTCACATAACATGCAAAACAGATCTCTGAGTGAGTTTATCTGTGTAAGGGGTGCAGTTGGCTTGTTTGGCTTCTATAAGATTTTGATTTTTACACTTTGATCATAATAATGCATTATTAGTGTTATTTTAATGATGTTATAAGGTATAAACGGCTACTTTAAATGATATGACGAATACTTTGTTTGGTATAGTAGATCTTGAATTTCAACGCACACAGAACATGTAGGTATAGAACACTTTTTAGTGTGTGGAGGTTGTCATGCACTAAAGTAATTGTGCGGTACAATAGGCAGAATATTATACACAAACCTTAATCACATATCATCTGTGTGCATTTAGTTCATATAAGTCACTCCAATATATAAGGATTACTGTTTTATGTAGTGTATAGGTAAGACACATATTACATAAGAGAATGAAACTGTGCACCGTAGCTTGGCTATACGCTCTGACCCAAAAACAAGATACATTTGAGCACAGAATCGTTGATGAGTGTTTACTGCCTACTCCAACGTGTGCAGGGCCACATGGCTACAAGAAACGAGTGGATGGTGTGTTTGGATTTAATTGTAAAGTCTCAGACCACGATTGTCAATGTAAGTGCAAGTGTAAACGCAAAGAAAATTAGCTTATGGTCGCACGACGCATATAATGCATCGATACCTATCAAGATAGATCAAACACATCCCAGCAAACTCCAAACCCATATCTTAACAGGTCACCCCTTTAAAACTAAAGGCTAATCCTATAATATAGGGAAGAAATATTCTAACAAGCTACAGAATACTACTATGAAGTGTTATAGAATGTAAAGTGCAGAAAATATAAATGAAAGTATACAATTACGAGTAAAATTATAAGAATTTAGGTAAATAGATCGCACACAATCACCAAATGCACACACTGTCTGTATATACACAATCCCAAAAGACAAGTTACACTCAAACAATTAACATCTACTCAAATTCAAATGTACAACTTGACTTTGCATCTTGTGTCCGCCTGATGCATGTTTTGTGATGAGGTACAAAGTTCACAATGCTCACAGATCTTGATTTGCCTACATTACTATCTTAATATACAAACAAGCAATTTGGTAGCAGGATTGACGCTGTAAATTAGTAGAATGGAGATTCTGTAATTATTCCATTTTTTGTTCCTCTATTTCGTAATTTTTTTTCTTGAAATTCATGTTGGAGTAAATCTTATGATTGCACTTTCTATATTACCTATACCCTATACCATACCGAAATATTTCATCCATTACAAAGAAATATTATTATCGATTTACAAAAAGTAGTCTGGTACTTACAGAACCTGACAATACGGTCCCTTGTTCAATATCAAGCGGCTTTTTTATCCTGACATGTTAATAAGACTTTTTCTGCTGAGAGACAATGGACATGACTGGTTAATATTGGAGTCTATAGCTCTGTACAAATGTTAACTTCGTGCGGATATTATAGATATCTGGTTCTATAAAACTGATGTTTTGCATAAACTTTCATATTACACGGTCTGATTCGTGTATAAATAAATGTCAACGTGAGGGACATATCGTTCACAACTCAAAAGTTGAATTCACTAATTTTTAGTAATTGGTATTATGCAAAAGGAAACGAGTAATACCGGGCCTTAATTGTAGGAGAAAAAAGAAAAAAAAACTTGTCATTTACCACATGTTTCTGTATTGTTCTTGGCTCTTGGTACAATCATTGATCTTTGCATACCAGCATACACATACCCACACGCAACTTTGAGCTAGATCCCATATTATGCAAATATTATCAAGTATTCCCCTAAATCAACGAGGAAAATATTGCGATTGTATTGTAAGATTCTTGAAATGTAACATGTAAACAATTATATGACAAGTTTATCAACATTGTATAGTTCTAAAGTTCTAAATCAAAAGGTTTCAGAGAATTTGCAACGTGACCGGCTGCTTGTTAATTAATGAATCATCATTATGGGAAGTTACTTTTAAATGTGCCAATGTTGTTCTTTTGTCACTACACAAAAGAATATAGATAGGTCGGTAAGTAATATGTTTTCCCTAGTTTGTATGTATTGGAATTGAATAAGAAGCTGAGAAATCAGAGTTTACTTTTCAAGGCAAGTTATGATGAATCAGTCCAGCCTTGAAAACTTATCAACCTACCTAGTTCTTTTTCGCTAGAATTTCATTTATATACATACCTGCGTAGTATTTTGCCTAAGGATTTCATATAGAATAAATTACTAACTGCCAACTAACTATACTCAATACATTATACGCAAGTGTAGGACAAGCACAACTTGATTAGTGCCAAAGTCCCAAAAAATGTGTGAAGTTGGATTTCTACTATAGTACTTTAAGTAGTATTTAATATGCACATATTACTATAATTGAGTATAATCCAAATGGAAAGACACGAGACGAGAATGGCAAATGCTGTAGAACGTGATGTCTTCAATCAGGTCCTATACGGTATATAGAAACAACAAGAACAACCAACTAACTCTTTGTTTCTTATAGCAAGCATCGTATGTTGTCCGGTTCTGTGACTCATTTAGCTCATGATGAACTTCATTTCTAAATGGGCATAGATAGCCGCAGTTGAACTTTTAACTGTACAGGTATTCATTTATACATAACTATATACTGACAGATTGCTTTTCTGTATTGCGTAAACTAGATGGAAGCCAGAAATCCCTGATTTTAAATTAAACTAATATTAATGGATGCCCTAAACAGAATTTGATTGCTTGACTGCTAAAAGATTGCGATTTCAGGGAGAAGACAAGGATAGTATTTTAAGCATTATTATAGTAGTAAAGAACATAAAATGTGAAAACAACAATTTCTGCTGCGAATTATTTATTATACCATTCCATGTTATAGCGAGCAAAATACTTCACAGCAAAACCATAAATATTTAGACTATCTGTAATACCATTGCATGATACACATAGCTACTACACAATCAATAGCAGTTTTATTCGAGTACTAAATAAAATATTGACACAACCAGATATACAAAATACAATTGAAGTACACAAGAGGATTAATCCTGGAGGATATATGAAGTAGAAATGGAATCTTTACTTATTTCCTCAAGCTGTTACGAATTTAAATTCTGGATTTGTTTTCTATATACAAAAAATGCATTCCAATGCTGAATGCATAACTACCTAGATCTATTAAACAAATTTTATATACACCTTATTACCTACTTACTTACATACTGTACCCATATTGTACTGTTGATTCACATTTTTAAACTTCGCAAGGAAGCTTATGTGTATAGAATTTATTTCCACATTACTACATTCCAAATTGCATGTATTATTTGACAAGCAACTAGACCATGGGCGATTTCTACATATCATCCACTAACAACTAAAGTCAATACACTTTATTCCCTCGTGAGTGACGACTGAGAAGAGTAAAAATCGATTGCAATTTTGACTGCATGATTATTGCTGCTTGTATCACATGGAAAAAAAATTCCAGGTGTGCACGGAATGTGCACACATTATGGATTTTTTATATTATTTGTCGAACATTACTCTTCATTAGTCCCTTACCTTGCTAAATTCACATAGTATGCATAGACATGTCATCTAGCTCATTTGTATTTCCGTTTGTCCACCTTTGTTTGTTTTCCTACGTCTCATTTCATTTACAAAATATTTCTCCAAATAAGTATATACTATACTTACAAATGAGTACATGAGCAGATACCTGCGTAATTGCATTTATACTTTTTGCCTTTAAGCAAATCGTGGTTAACTTTACGAAATATCATATCATATATCTAATGCGAGAGATATGTTAAGATTTTTTCCCGATAACCGCCCTTGAATATCTTCCTCAACTATATAAACGCAACCACAGGATAGAATTGCAGACAAAAAGAATTGAAAGAGTCCTGTACGAGTATGTAAGCATTGGTTGTTTTATTGGCTCAATCTCAAACTCGTTATAGTATTATATGATATTTCTTATATCTCACAGACTAGCTTTTCATGAAGTTGAATGATCCATATAAAAATAAGTGGACAGATTTTTTCACTGTAAAACAAAAGATAACATTCCATGTTCCAGAGAAATTCATGCTAATGTACATTCTTGCTCAATCTAATTGTAACGCTTAATCAAGCTTGTTGAACTAATCACATTAAAAAAATGGAATTGCCTTCCTATTGTTCCTACATTCAACTACATACAAAAGTTGTTATGAGAAGAATGTACAAATTTTTCCGTTACCAGAAATGAACGGTATACATATTATGATATGCAATATAAACTATAACAAGTCTATCTGTAGTACAGAGAAGGTTTTAGAAACAAATGATGATGAAGTTGTGTTGCTTATCTACGAACTAGACTTCTTGTAGAGGACATTGCTCTATTAAAAGAAATTAAAAGAACTTACCTGCCATAACTTCCATGATGTTGTATGATAATGGAATACTTTTTTCTAATTCCAAACTTCTTGATTCATCTGCCTGTCCTGTGTCTGTTTAGGCACTTCAAGTTCCATGTAAACACCACGTACGCATAGATGTTTACTTCGTAATGTAATTTCAGTTCCTTCAGTATAGTGGATGAACTTGTTAACCTTGAACGTTGCAATTTAGGAACATAAATCTCAACAGTTTGAAGATTGATTTCCCTGATTTCTTACTGCAACTTGACAAGTGGCATTAGTAAAACCAATTAACCAATGGAGCGTGTGTATGCAGTTGAAAAACTATGGAAACAATCACCGTCTATAATCATGTAAGCCACCGCGATTTCCTCCTAGTATGAATCACTATTCCTTAGACTGGCACCTGGTAAACATACACCGAATCTTCAATTTTTGCAAATCGTGAGTCTTAAAAGCAGTTCAGCTGCATGAAGAAGTAGAAGAACTTGGTTCTTTTTTGTTACATCACCACTAAAGAAAAGGTGCAGTTCGGACATCCACCTTTTGGATTCCGTTTCTTTTTTATCGGGTTATATATGAATGATGTTGAAACTTTAACACAATACACAGTAATCGAATGTACACATATTTAACAGTTGTACAGCTTTGCAGATCGTATCAGCTCGCTTGGACAAAACACGATGCACTGTGAGTGCAATACGAAAGAACTGTCATTATATTGTAAGCAAAAACACATGCAAAACTCCCGGTTCCAGATATTGCGTACTAGAAAGTGATTTATAGCGAATTCGTTCCCGATTCGGAGCAAGTCAAACACTACGATGTTTGCCTTTTCCCCGTTTCACCAAATTTCTGTACCTCTAGGCTCTAACAACACAATACACGTAATATTAACTTAATCGATGTATGTGTTGTAGCTGTAGCACTTGTAGCTTGTATTGTATGCGTATGTGCACGTTAAAGAACACTGTGAGCTCAGTTTACTTATCCAGTGCACTTAACATTATGAATATCCATCAATAAACTACTCAGGTTAATTAGTATACAAAATTGTATACTTGAGCTAATAAGGAAAAATTGATGGACTGTATTATGCATAGGTACAACACGCACTTAAGTCGTATAGGCTACTAAAAGAGGCGTCCACTAATTGTAGGTAGCTACATTCAGTATTAACAAAAAAGTACCAGTATAGCTAATACTAGAATAGATATTATGATATCTGTAGGAAATATTATAGTATAGTTATTAACATACCTATCTAAAAGGTACCTATTTACACACTAACTCTATATCTATACAGGATTGCCATCACCACTAATTCGAGTTAATGCTAACAGCGAATGTGAATAAAGCAATTTTACCAATTATTCGAGTTGAGACTTTATGATATTGTAGACAGACTTACGAACAAGGCAAGTCTTTACTTGTACGGATACTTAAACAACTTTACCATTTCTGTTCATGAAACTTACAACGAGCGAGTGTAACACAAATAAAAACAGACACTGACATAACATTATCATACATGCGTCGAGGAGTAGAGAAGGGGATCAATCCCTTCTTTAGTAAAAATTTTGCATCTTAGTGTGTTAAATATGAACCCTGCATTTAATGTTAGTGATTCATGGCTGAATGAGAAATAAAATGTGTTAAGGATTAAACAATTAAGATATAAAATAAAACTACTCGTATGTAAACGTGAAATCATGTTATGATGTTTACAGTTTAGTCTCTCTCACAAGTCATAAAATTCCTTCTGCATTTTCCTTGCGGTTTTAATGCATCGTGCTCTTGTAAACTATTTTGTAATAGTTGTCTTTGTCTGACTGCATAATGCAAATGCATGTTGCAATGCAAGTAATAATGAAAAATAAAAATTCGAGTAAACACATGCACACATAAAAGTGGTAGCTATAATATTGCTCTTTGTTTTTAAATATTTTAAGCTGACAATTACTGCAATATCATAAAAAGGATGAAACAAACAAAGAATTTTTGTCCATAAAATACGCTTACCACAGCAGCTCCATAAAAATCAAGGAAGCTTAAGTTTTTTATTGTTAGTTTATAGAAGAGTGTCAATTGCCAAATCTTTGCTACATCGTTACTACGTTTTTTCCTGCTGGAAACTGCATGCGTAATTTAGAATGATAATTTCCGTAATCAACACTAGGTCAATCTAATAGTATCTGCCTGTACTGTTAAAATTATCAACGAGAAAAAACATCAGAACTACAAACTACTTATAAAGGAAAACAAATTTATCATGGATTTACATGTTTTTGACTTTTAGTTCTCGTTCTTGTAAAGAATGACCTTGTATCAGAAATACTTACAGTTTGTGATAAAATTAACATCTATTTACTTCAAATGCGAATAGGTAGGTACTAAAGAGGTGGAAGTAAGTTGTAAAAATATGCAATGAGTTTGCCGTCTACCTGTGTAGTAACTAAACTTATCTATTACCTATGATAGTCTCCAACAAGCTTAGAATGTTATATCTAGCTTTGAACAGAAGTTTTAACTGATGATGCATTAGTATAGATTTATGTTAAACAAAAACAAACCACATATGTAGTATATACAGTACATTCGTTCGAGTTGCGTATAAAATAACTACAAATTTGAGGCTAGCACTAAAACACGTTTTAGGTCAAGAACTTAGGACAAATTTTTCTATGTAGGATGTTAAGCGTGTGTATCTTATGTGATTTCATTCCGTGCATATATAGCTTCTTTCGACTGTTCATACTTTATACTGTAAATTAGTTATATTATACAACTTACTATACACTAAAACATTTTAAAGAAGGTAAATCGTCATACATTACTGATCAGTGATCACTGATCAAAATTACCTAATTAGCGCTTACCACCTCTTTAGAGTATTTACCAACAGTATAAGGACTACAAATGCATAGTCATTCATGTGCCGCTTTGAGACGAAGTGTGTAATTGTGAGACCATTAATCTCAAAGCACTCCGTCTGGTAAGCTAAGCTTGTTTTTGCGTGGTGGATGTGCTATGTGTTTATCACTTATACATAAATACGTTGTGTGTGGTGTATTTTATCTAAGCCCATATACATAAAGTTTACTATATTTGTTGTACTTATCCTATATTAGTTATGTTTTCTCGTTCTCACACGTGAAACTTATATACCTAACTTGTTATCTTATTGTAATCTTAACGAAAATAGGAATAAGAATGTTACAAGTTGTCAAGTTGTAAATAATTGTGTAATGAATTTAGAATGCGCCTTTTTAAGTGCGTTTCCTTCCGAGACCTGATGGACCGATTCAAATGATCTTGCCCTACTAATTATGAATACTTACATGATTAAGGTAGAAACTAAAATTTCGAAATGAACTAATTTAGTGTAGGGTTACTAGATTAATACATTTACACTAGGTCATTATTGATTATACATTCTGCATCTGCAAAGTGCTCATTGATAAGTCGTCAAGCCTGATTGGGTACACATTGTACATAAACAATAATTATTAACAGTGAATTTTATATAAGTGCATTCAGCATGGCAAAAGTAGTAAAACAAGTCATTAATCTCATTAGATTAAGTCTGTAATGTTAATTGGGTGTGCACTTAATGTACCTACTTATTTTATTCGTATAGTAGACTAATGTACAGTAGTACCAGAGTAGTACTAGTTAGTATAGTACCTCATTTTTTTTATTGTGCTATTACTTTATTCCTATTATTTGTCACAGACTAATAATTGATTTTACTTTGAGCACGGCCACGGCCATACTAAGTCACTCACGTATTAATAGCTGGCTATATGTTTTGAGACAGTTGGGATAGATATGTAATAATTAATATTTTGTCTCGTTTAATAATGACTTGAAGTACATTAAGATCTAAAAACCTTATTTCTGCTGCCTACATAGTGTATATTGTGATCTCATTTCATTCACAATCAAATCACAACAGTTATCACACTGATTATTGTTGTCACTTTGAAAGTGGCAATGCCCTAATATTAAATGTACTTTATGAACTTGTATATTCGACTAAAATACTTATTATTGTCACTACTACGACGCTGCAACTGAAACATCACACCATAATGATCATACGAATATGATTCACACTTTTGCTTTCTTTAGCAAAAGTATTAAACTACACACTTGCATTATTTTGTCTCATTTGAAACAAAATATGACCATTGACATGTATAGGTATATGACAATGTGTGTACGACATGTACCTAACGTGAAAATAACTTCCGCTGAGAGAGCAATTTTTTTGTTATCGTTTCCTCTCATTCATTTTAACACTCATCCATACCAGCATTTATACAGTAGAGTTGCATGTACGTTTATAATTACCTATATACCTAATAATAATGTCATATAAAGCAGAGTCTATGTTATATAAATCTGCAAATTCAGCATTGTTGTTTTCTTGGGCATAAATCGGATATGACGATACTTTTTTACCATAATCTATTATCTGTTTCATTTTTCATTATTCAATGTCAATAGAAAATCATGATCATGATCCTACCGCAAGACAGAATAATGATTGTAGCAAACCAGCCAAACTACTGAAACTACACAGCTAATAAAACCTTGAATAAACTGATGTACATACACTGAAGTTTAATTTCACATGCAAGCAACACTTAACACGATTGAGTCATACAGAATTTATACAGACATGCATTTTCTAAAGGGTAAAAAAATATTAGCCCATTCAATTAAAATATATTTAGCGTAAACTCCTACGCAGTACTTCCCAGTATCGAGCATTGCACATTCAGCGGTTCCGTCCAATAACATGCTAATAGTAACACAAGTGCAAGCTTACACACACGGGCAATAAAGATATTAAACTCCTGATGTATGCAAAAATATATAAATATATAAAAGTATAAAAGCTTCTGCATGCCAAAGACGAATGTCCTGTCATGCAAAATAAGCAGTGCTGAAAGTCAAGAAACTCACTAAATAACATAAACTTGATCATTTACATTAAATTATAAACAATTTGCTGACACAGCACAAATTGCCGTTTACCATCATATTAGTTTTTTATTCAATGCATAACGGCTGAGATGGAGTGGATGAATCTGTTTAAATACTGCAAGTAGTAATATTCCATGTAAGTATCATTCTCTCGTGGAGTGTTAAACTAGTTTTTTAAACAGATGGATGATGTGTGTCTAGTGGGCGCTGTGACAATTAGTGTCACCGTCAATCCGTGAACACTTGAGCTTCTACTTATAAAGTAAAGACAATTATTGTTACACAATCGTGAACTTTGTACTTTTATTAATAATGAATTTGATTGAATCGATTGTTCCTTTGGCTTTAGATACCACGATGCTTCAAACTAATCTACTATACTATAATAGAAGGTGTATATGCAGTGTCAAGTAGTACAGGACAATTCTAGGGCACTCCAATTTATATAAATTACTCTAACTGCTATATCTCTTGTGTATAGCAAATCCGGTCTACGTCAACTTATTTTCATAAAGGCAAGTTATCATTTTTTACGCCAATATTGTATTATCTATCAAGCAGGCACATTAAATAAACAAACCATTATTACCACTTCGCTTTACATACTTTTCAAATGAAAGGGCATCTTGTTTTTAGTCCACGTTCAATATGACTCGGCTACTGGCCACATGTCCTACCAAGACATAAAAGATTGCACAAACCCAAACCAACCAAATAACTGTTGTATGACTGGGTCACCTTGGATTGATTGAGTTTGGTGGAATTGTGTTGTATACCTATATACGCTGGTGAAGTTTATTAAGAGAAGTACCTATGGCATGACTGCTGCTTCGACACTTATATAACGTGCAGAGTGCATGGTTTCATCTTTTAGTAACAATAGACTCACTTTCGATAGTTATAATATAATGATAATCTTTCTAAAATGATAGCAAAAAATGTAAAGCTTTCTCATTCGTTAATTACATTTTTCAAAGGACATACTTTACTTCCCCAGATACAATTGTATTATTTAAGAAGTTGTAATTAATGGCAATTTTTATTACTGGTGCATCGACATATTGACCTCCTAATACTTGTCTTATATTATTTCTTGTTTGTACTAAAAATAGTCTTTTTAATAGATTTGAACGAATTGATTCGACAGATTCTTAAAGCAATGCCCATCATTATCATGTGCTGTGTTGCTGTGTATGCCATATCTACTCTACTTACTACTCTACTACCCCAATATTGTTGAATTTTTGTGAATTTTCTTAGTTTGTTTGAAATAAAAAAATACCTAGTGTAGGCTATTCATTTAAAATATTATTTGTGTATTTTAATTTCTTATTACTGTGAGGAAGTAGTTTGGAAAATAAAGAACAGGAAAATATAAGTACGACATTAAAATTTAGTACGTTAAAATTTAAAACAGCTCCTTACAGAAGATCATGGTCAAGAGATAAAAGTAGTTAATGGAAATTGTCGAATTTAAAATATGAAACTACACAACACAATGTAATGAATCCATTATCGTTGTTTTAATCAATGAATATAATTGTGATTTACAATTAAAACATATTACAAATTGTACGCTAAAGAACTTACACCCCAATTAATAACAAAAGCCAATTAAACATGAATTCAGTAATAAAATTGCAAACACTTTGTTTTAAATATTATTTTAAGGCAGTTACACTTATGTACAAAATTTAAGTTAGATGCATTTACTTGAAAGCGATTGTGTGGACCATAGCTCCCAGGTTTTGGATGATATTTGCACTCATTAGCTGATCAACCTAAAAAATATAGTCACAATTGTACATTATGTAATAACTACAATTTACTTTTAATTATGCGCCACATTGTTGCAAATGAACAAAATTATTACCTTTTCTTCTAAATGCCGTTTGGGATCTCGTTTGCCGACATTTTTTATAGCAAGTTGCTCAGGCGTCATTTTTTCTTCTTCTTCCAAAGCCTAAAATTTAATTGAGACAATTTCTTAGTTGAATTAGACATCTATTTCACACAGCACACAAATATTGCTAGTTATTAATAACAATTACATCAAACTAAACCATAAAGTATTACCTTATTATAAGATTTTGCCAAATCCAGCATATTTTCAAGCGTTTTTTCATTAAGACTACAATGTTCATTGTAATCTTCTAGTCTCAAGCCATCAACCCACGACTTTTTATGAAGATTCAATAACATCTTTTGTTCTAGTTCATTTTTCCTGTAGTTAATGCTGATGGAGTAATAATGTCGATTTAAACCATGAATTAAAGCTTGTATGGATGGCTTCTGAAGATGACCCAGGTTAGATGTAGTCTGTCTAGGCTCTTGTCCCAAAACCATCATGTTTGGATTAATCAACCTAAAAGCGTCTATGACAACTTTTCCTAAGGGAGTATTAAAATGAAGAATATTAGAAACAACCAAAAAAGCACTAAAATGCTTACATGAGGATGATCTTCAGAATCATCATATAAAATGAACCTTTAACGGATTGAATAGGATCAACCACGACCGCAACAGCTCTTTCACTCAATGCTTCGAAACTCTGCTGAGTATTAATATCAACTCCAGACAACCAACAACCGAACCCTGGATGAGAATGGTACCACCCAACGACCATTTCGGGACGTCCAGTTTGTCTCAGCATATCCAACATTTTTGCTTGGAATACGGGATCAACCGCTTCGACACTTACACCCTAAAAATTAAATGTTCATAATCGAATTTAAATAAATAAGTCAGTTAACTTTACAGTGCAATATTTTTTAAGTTTATGTGACTACTTACGGTTCCGGATTGAGGCATTGCAAAAACATCAATGACACGAACAGTATAGTCATCAACAAATTCTCCAAGCATCAAACCCATAACTTCCATTGGAACCCCAGCTCTTCCATGTTTCAACATTTTTAATAATGCTAACGATGAAATGTAAACCTGTTCAGCGGTATCCACTATAGGTCCATCGGCTGGCGGTCCACCCTGACCAAGTCCTGCAATTGGCAATAATTATTTATTTAGTTCCATTATTATATACTAATACGAATATTTTTCAATGTTTAGCTTTAATTGCTAATGATGATTTATTAATGATACTTACCGGGCATAGCTGCTCCCAAACGCAAAAGACGGTCCATAACTTTTTGCTGAAAATAATTTGAAAAATGTCTTTAATGAAGTAGTTTACAATGACAGAATGACAAGTCACAAGTGAGTATGCTCCCCGAAGCTATGTCAATAATAAATTTAGATAGAAGATGACAAAAGTCCACTTATGACTTACAAAACTTTGAACTTTACAACATACAACATAGAGAAATTTGTTTTTAGATTAAGTTTTTAAAAATTGATATACTTACTTGACACAAATTCCACTTACAGAACTTAAAACTTTACTCTTTTGGCTCGTTCAAGATTTCTACTAATTTTTCAACAAATTACTGCCGATGTTTCGATCTTGTTCTTCAAAATATTTTGATGTTTATGAACATACAAACGCTGTTTATTTGTGACTTGCAGATTACAGCCAACTCAAACAATACCGCCGAAAAGGAGCTCGAATATTCGGAAATGTCATTTTGTGCGGCACAGCTGTAACACAGTTGAAGACTAAAAATGTCTCACGGATGAACCGAAGTTTAAATGCGAAGATCTGGTTCTATAAAATCTTTTTGTTTTTTTCAGCTACTGCGTTTCAAAGAAAATTTATTTAAATAGAACTTTAATTAATAATGAAGAATTAAACTTTTGATCTTATAAGCTGAGTTTAACATGGAAAATAATAATACAATAAAATAATATTAACGTTACCGTCATATAAATACACAATGCAGAAGCACGAGTCGTCGACTTCCAAAAATGATCCTCATGGATTAGGTAAATATACTACTAATTGCATAACTAGATTTAACGTCATTTGAAACCGATCAAGCGCATAACGTAAATAATTATTAAAAATCGGAATGTGAACTGATTTCATGTTTAGGAGACCCTGATAGTGTGGAGCTAAGAAAGGTTGAAAAAGAAATTTTAATACCCATGAAAATGAGAGAAAAGGCAAAAACAGACAAATGTTCCGAACTAGTTAAAGAATTCTCGGATTGCTGCAAAAACTCCAGCTTAGCAATGGTCTTCACATGTAGACAAGAAAATACAAAGCTAAAGGAGTGCCTTACTACGTGGTTTCGAAACGACGATTTTCGCAAGTTTTGTGAAGACGAATATCTTCGTGAACGTTCGGAGTACCGAAGAACGGGAGTAAAACAAAAAGATATGAAAAGATACGAGGCTTAAACCAAGTAATATCTTACACGTTGAATATTAATTTCGCGTACTGTAGTGTGTAAATAATTTATTACAGAATAAATACATTTCCATTGCCTTCAATGTAACATAAATACACACTATGTTATACACAAGAAATTGTAAACTGTACACGTACAAGTGTGAAATAATAACATTGTACTCGTCGCAACATAAATGAAGCTAATTGAAATTGTTACACAAGAAAAATAAATCTGCTAGTAATGCGTGTCGTCACCATTCTTCTGTTGATCGTTTTTTCGCTTTCCTTACTGACGTTACGACTTTTGCTGTAAAAAATTGAGATAACATCAACGACTAAAATTCAGTCTCAGAAAAGTTAGTGTTTTAAGTTACAATTTTTTTGCCTTAAACATTAATCATTGGTATAGCATAGTTTGAGAAGAGTAGTGTTATAATATAATAATACGTAATTATTACAAAATTACATATCGGTTTCACTCACCGACTCTTGAATTGGAAAAAGTTTGGGGTATAAATACCCTAAACTTTCCACATTATTTAGAATTGTCAGACGAAGCTTCTCAGTATACATCATATCAACTTTGAGAAATTCTGGTCCGCGTACGTATTTTTTTGTTGTAGAATCTTTTATAAAAACTGTAGGTACTGGAACGTTAACTTTCATAAACGCCCAAATATCCTTTAACAACAATACAACTTCATTCGCCTTTAATTCGTGCACCACTTGTCCGATGTAACTTAAAGGAGGGGGGATCAATTGTCCAATTTTCATCACATTAACTAAGCGCACTGTCCATTCCAGTTGAGTTGGTGAAGTTCTTGCTTTTGCTTCCTGTATATGGAAAAAGTTGAATCAGTATTAGCCACAAACATGTTTTATATGGTCTCAACAAACAAATTCATAAATTGAAACTTTTACCTGATTTGAAGTCCAGTAAGACATAAGGGTAGCCATTAGAGCACGCAGCAACACCGAACAGTAGCATAATGAAGGACAGTAATTGCCAACCAATTCCAACAAAGACCACAGATATGGATGATCTTCAAATGCCCTTTTGATTTGCAAATCTCGCTCAACTTGGACCTAACATCAAAGCAGAATACTTTTTTTCATAAAACTAATTCCTTGTTTTCACATCCCATACTTAAGATGATTTTTACAAACGAAAATACATATGTGTAATACTACACACCTTAGAAAACTCTTCCTCCGGCCAAGGGAGTCCATTAAACATTACATCGGGCGAAACTATTTCCACTAATAAAAGGGCGACCTTTCTCATTGCTTCTACGGAGACGAATCGAACATCTCCAGCTTCAATGGTACCTCTAGGTGGAAGTGTGGGAGGTATTCCGCCCGGATTTGCCATACATACGTTAAGCAGGACGCTAAGAAATAGTTTAAGGTTGAGACCCGCATCTTTATTTTCTCGTATTTCCACTTTTGGGGTCACATTCCAGTTTTTCAGTCCATTTTTAGCTAATTTTCCGGAGTGAAAGCTAGTTGAATGTACTCTAGAAAGACTAATACTGGCAGTTCTTCTTTGATTTTCTTTTAATAACGGCACATACATAGAAAATCGTTCTGGTTGGAATTCATCATCATCATTCATGAATCCTGTGTTAAAACCACATCTTGCAGATTTGGCTGTGACCACACGATCTTGAAACAGTTGTCTACATTCTGGATTTAGACATGATTGAACTAAACTTCTCAAAGCATCATTCTGTACTGCTTGATTATCCGACAACTTATAGAGGAGTTTTGCAATAAGTTCAATAACTCTTACTTTGTCAGTGCTGTTCTCCTTATTAACTGATAAAACTTTAAACATAAATTCAACTAAATATCTTTCAATCGTTAACAGAGTGCCAAAGCGAACTTTCATTGTTAAGTTTTGTATCTTCGACAAAATTTCTACAATCATGCTTGCTTCTTCCACACAAAAGTTCATTTTACGAACATCCAAAAACGGAGTTAAAACAATCAAATTTTCTTGTAAGACCGTTGTAACTTTTCTCCTAATTGGATGTGATTTGTCCACTTCGCTTGCTATGATACGAAGCACGTTTTTCCATTGAAGCACCATAGTATGGTTCTTTGATAATGGTATTTTCTGAGATTGAATCAAATCATTTGTAACAGAGATATCTGACTTCACAGCAAGAATCTGTAAGCTATCTGCAAGAATATTTGGGTACTTCATTTCTAAACTTCCTATCGTGTCCGCAAGGTTCCACAGATGTTTTTCTTGTTCGGATACTCTAAAATACCAGCAAATGGCTTTGATGCCAATTGCAGGACCATCATAAAACGACAGTAGTTTTACGAACTGCATCGACACATTACTAACTTGAGAGTCTGAGTCAGTCAGAAATGGGATAATGATATCTGAATTTTCCTTCAAAGCGGATATACAGGGAAAGTTTTTTGCCAAATCTTTCCTCGTAGAATCAGATTCATATAATAAACTTGACATTTCCGCTGTGAATTGATCTGAAAGGAATGCAAAACCATGTTTATAAAAGAGAACACTTGCTTTTTTAAGTTCAAACATTGATTGATCGTTGATTAAAGCATTTACCAAGTAAAATTCGTGCATTAACACTTATAGGCCGTGGCCACGCTATACAGCCTTTCATAAGAATCTCCAGGGCTTTGGGTCCTCTAGTGCTTTTGAGAATTAAATGCATGATTAGCGCAGCGAATGTTCGTTCGTGCCCACCAAAGTGGAGTTTGACCCATTGAGGAATGAGTACACGCAATATTTGTAGAGAATCATCTTTCACTAAAAAAAGAATATGGAATTGATTTATACAATAATATTATGTAGTCATCTGGTTTGGTAAAAAAATAAAAAGTGAAACCAATATATTAACAATTACCTCGGGGTAAGGCACTATCCATCAAAACATCGAGCAACGGCACCGATGATGAACATAATTGAAGTAAATATGGTACAGCAAATTGTTCCTGCATTGCATTACTTTCAGTAATTCCAACCTGAATAGTGCAAAACAATACATTGGTTACATTCATATACCATTTATTGTAATCCTGATAGGAACACTGGGGACAGGTACATTTTCGATAGAATCGATAGTATAATAAAATCTTACTTGCAACATTTGATCAAAAGCATGTTGAACTTCCTTACAATGTGTTGTGGCCAAATACCCTAAAACAGAACTAACTGAACTTAATTTTGTGGCTTGAGGAGGATTGCTGGAGAAATTTTGTAATCCTAATCCCAAAACCTCCGTCACTACTGTCTGAGGATATGAATTCCCGACATGGGCTACAACCCAATCAAAATTAGGACTATGACTTGCACTAGTATCTGTGAAATACAAAGCAACAACATAATAAAATCAGTATGGAAATGGAAATAAAATAAAATATCGATGCAGATGAGAAATAAAAGATGTTGTATTATTTTTGAATTTAGCTTTAAATAATTACTTTACCTAACAAAGCTGATATAAATGCGTCCGTATTTGCATGGTCAATACAAGTAAGGCAACGCGATGTCAAGTCAAGAAGACTTTGAATTGCTGTCGACCCCATCCAAATATGGATAATTTCATTTACACTTTGCCCTCTGGTGAAAGCTGTGCGACTTGAATATTGTGTTGAAATCTGGCCCAAAAGTTGTAACGCCCACTGAGATAGAATAG
Source organism: Pogonognathellus flavescens (assembly GCA_019776165.1). Taxonomy (NCBI): domain Eukaryota; kingdom Metazoa; phylum Arthropoda; class Collembola; order Entomobryomorpha; family Tomoceridae; genus Pogonognathellus; species Pogonognathellus flavescens. Next base: position 505 of record JABASD010001008.1, on the reverse strand, counting down.
GTGCCCATATTTCACCACTTGAATCGAGAAATACTATAAACGCTGCATGAATTTCCTCTAGTACTTTCTTTCCTTCTTCAGTAAAGTTAGGAGAGTCACCCTAAATTAAAAAAGCAAGTTAATTTCTAGGTTGAAGGTGACATATTATTTTATAATATTTGCGCTAACGTCGCTTCAAATTAAAGATTAGCGATGATAAATATTCTTTAGCAGCGCTAAAGAATATTTAGCATTCTGTGAATTCGTACGAAATCGTACGAAATTCTGTGAAATCGTACGAAATTCTGCGGAATCGTACGAAATTCTGTGAAATCGTACGAAATACTGTGAATTCGTACAAAATCGTACGAAATTCTGCGAAATCGTACGAAATTCTGCGAAATCATACGAAATTCTGTGAAATCGTACGAAATACTGTGAATTCGTACGAAATCGTACGAAATTCTGCGAAATCGTACGAAATTCTGTGAAATCGTACGAAATACTGTGAATTCGTACGAAATCG